>CAIGRN010201649.1:0-15927 GCA_903798345.1 Fraxinus anomala | reverse complement strand
TAGAACTACTTTCTCTTGTATATGAAATAACCAAACGCCCCATCTAGTTCATGCTAAGTTGCTATGAACCAAAGCTTAAATTATGTAATTTAAGTTGATTAGATATACATTTATCTATGCATTTTGAAAGTATTCATAAAATACTATGAAAAACGCGTAGTTCAACCCTAACAAAATTTCGGACATTTTGCCAGTCAATCCACTATAAACGAATTTAACAACCTACAGTCAATCGACTAGACGACCCGTACTATCTGATCTCTACAGCTCTCCCTGGATCCTGTGCTCCCCTGCACCAATTCTTAGTTGTTGTTGCCAAAGCTCTCCGTGGAATCTACTATCTTGCAGCACTCCAAGCCTTGTGAATTCGTTTATCTTTTGTGGATCACGAAGAACAACCCGTTCTTCACAGACAGGAACTCTTATCGACTTCTTTTGATTTTTAGAACTCTGACCAGATGTAGANCTTGCAGCACTCCAAGCCTTGTGAATTCGTTTATCTTTTGTGGATCACGAAGAACAACCCGTTCTTCACAGACAGGAACTCTTATCGACTTCTTTTGATTTTTAGAACTCTGACCAGATGTAGATGAAGTAGTGATTTGGTATTTTAATTATTGGACTGATATTTTTCTTACCAAAACTCTCACACATATGAAGGTTGAAAGAATATAATATGAATGAATCACTATGTAGCCTTTTTCTCTCAATGTTCAACCTTAAGAATTTCGTACAAAAGAGTTTTGGTATTTATAGATAAGGTACAAAACAGATAGGCCAAGGAAAAAGCCTTAAAATCGCGAAATAATTTTTTTTCGTATAACCCTATCGCTCGAGTGAGAACTCAGCGACGGTCGAGCGGCATCCCTCGCTCGAGCGAAGGCCTAGCAACAGTCCAGCGACGATATTTCTGTTTTTGTAGCTCGAGCCAAATATTTGCGACAGTATAGCGAAAATCCTCACCGTTTTCTTTCTTTTCCCATTCTCGAAATCCTAAAGTCAAACACCTACATTTTAACTAATTGCACATTACTCTTTGAACTTTTACAATATATCAATTTCAGTCCTTTTGTTAACAGAATCGTCAATTACAAATTATCTAAAATCTAGCAAACTCTCTCTTTGGCATTCTATGACCAAACTACAATATAAGTCAAGGTCGTAATTAAATGAAAATTACAGACTCAAAATATGACTCAAACTTCTAAAAACTATTTTGAATGAAATCTTCATTTCATGGTTCAGTTGCTGTTTCCTGAAATAAACAATTTAAATATTCAATGTAAAATATGTGAAAACGGGATTAATAATAATAAACTAGTTCAAGCAATTCATATAATCTAGGCAATGTATGAATCAATTAGACTTGTTCAATTTTAATATGCATGCTAAATCAAGATGTAGTAACAATGCAATCCAACATACCACGAAAACATATTGATACTACTAAAACATCAAATTTAATTTAGTAGAACTGAAATCAAAAGTTACACATCAAGTAGATAAAACATATACATCCTGTAAAAGCAAAAATATCTACTCCATTAAAATATTTACTCCCACTTTTTGTCACAAAATGACAATGGACCAAGAAATATCACAAAATATCTCCCTTACTGCAAACTCTCAATGTTTTTATGCATGTAGTAGGTAAATGTATCTATGTCTCTCCCTCAACAACCCCTCAGATATGAAATGCAGATGTTAAAGAATTCAATTTCAATTTTGAAAAGAAATTTTAACAATAACATATAATCACTCAAAAAATTTAATTACAGCCAGACTTTCGATAAATAGATACATCATGTAAGCATAAGCAAAAATGATTTAGATATCTACTGACTCCTCTTCCCCTATCAACAAAAATCTAATACTGCCAAAATTTTAAATATCTAAAACTAGGAAGCACCAACAGCATCATCCAAATGGCGACGAATCCATCGAAATACACGCTGAATGTATCCAATAGCACCCTGAAGTGTAGTGAACTCGGCAGTGTGTCGATCAACTGTAGTACGTAGCTGCGTAATTTCCGCCATCATATGAGCCTGCTGTTCGATAAGCACTGTCATCTAACCCAAAATAGCAAATGAAGGGTCAATAGGAATAGATGCAGAAGGTGCAGACCCAGGAGGAGGAGAAACTGACTCGGGCGGAGGAGGAGCCGAAGTAGAAGTAGATGGAATATCGGAAGACGAGGAGCAGTCGAGAAAGAAGGAAAATCAGATAAATCAAAAGAGATGAGGTCATCAATCGGATCAGCCGGCACAGTCGGATCAGTTGGCTGTGCTGGCTCAGAAAAAGCATGAGACATACTCTGGGCAATGGTAGTATTGCCAAAAGACCGAGAAGCTCGTCGTGGAACCTCCTCTGGAAAACTGACTCCTAAGGCTGTTACCAAGCGGTATATCAAACATGCATAGGGCAACCGTAGTACGAAAAGCCCTCAAAATCTGTTGGCATATGAAAGAAGGTAAATCAATGGAATCACCATGTAGAATAGCATAAAGAAAATGAGTCTTCTCCATCGGTAATGAAGAAAGGTGGGAGACAGGCCATAGATTCGTGTACACAATGCGCAACAAAATCTGATGCTCGATCGGAAGAGGACCAGTACAAATCACACGTAGACCTCCCTCCAACGATGTGTTAAACACCGTCGAACGGACTAACAAGTTCGTCAGAAGTAAATCAGGAGTAAGGTAGGGGAATAAGGGGTGGACGACCCAGGGAATAAGAATAAGACTCGAAATAACGTCCGGAGTAATTTTAACTGTCCACCCAGAAGAAAAACCATAAACGATAAACCACTAACATTATGGATGTTAGCGTAGAACTCCTGAACTAATAGACTCGACGAGGGTACTAACTCAACTAATAGAGGCTCCCAACCCCGAGACATGAAAATAGCAGCGAGGTCGGGAGATAGGTCAAACATGATGACCTCGCGCTCAAACAAAATAGGCCGGAGAGAAAACTACGACCCAAAAGTGTCTTGGGCCACAGTCGAGATGAACCTAGTCCTACTATAGGAAGTAGAGGTACAAGGTGTGGATAGGGTCGTGCATGCTCTCTTAGGCGACATTTGAAAGAAATGAATCTTACCATTAAAACCATGATAAACAAATGCATGATATGCATGAATGCACGCAAAACATGGCAAATATGATACACATGCAACGTGCTTCAACAACATCCAAATCAACGACCAAAACAAACCCAACCAATCGACACTTAAGCGATGAACTTCACCCAAACTATCAACTATATCAATAATAGCAAAAAATATAACTCATTCATCAATACAAATGCATCCCAATAATCTAAAACGCCCGTCATCAAGAAACTCCATGAAAATGACAAAATGAGATGAAGAACACCCAAAAATCACCCAATCATGGCCAAAAATCCAAACCATTATTGCAAAAACGTGTAAAGAATAATAACTAGCAATGACATTGACTAACTAATGAAAAGTAACATAAAAAACCCAAGCAATAATGATCAAAAAAAGAAAACACAAAGAAAATTGTAAAAAGTAGTGAAAACCCACAAATTTCAAATTTACTGTTCAAATTCGATGTTTTGATGAATAAACAGCTCAATCAAGTGAATTTGGGATGATTAAATGATGGGTAACAAAGAATTTGATGTGGGTGGTAACAAGTTGGGAGAAATTTAGTGAAAGAGGTGGGAAAATGAGTGAAAACCCTTGAAAAATAATGTTAAAATTCAAACTTATGGTCTGTCGTTCGAACGACCTTTGAGCAATAAGCGAGCGAGGTAGCTTCTGCTGCTGTCGCTCGAGCATGTTCCAACGATAAGCGGTGACACGCCAATTGACAAAAATAGCATTTTTTTCTTTTCAACAATAATATGTTAATTTAAGTAACTCAAGCTCTCGATACTTCGATAATTAAAATCAAGCATGCAATCACAAGTCGAGCAATATCAAGACTTTCCCACGTACTCAATTAAGTTTAAGATGGAGTAATGTGTATAAATGACTTATGTGTGTAAAGTGCCACTATTTTCTCGTGAAAATGACTCCAAACCTTAAATTTGTGAGAATGACATGCAATCATCACTTGTTAAATAAGTATGATCTTTACTGATGAAACTCAAACCCGAATAAATTTTAGGACCTGAAAACGATCTCAATTATATGATAATTTTTCTTTTCTCCCCCTAAATCTGAGTATATAATAATTTTTATCGTTTTTCTCGTAAATAACATCTTATGTGCAGACTCTTATCCATTAAGCAGCTAAATTGACCCATGTAACGAGATTTATGCCGGTTTACCCAAGTTAGATGACCATAGGCACCAGATTATGAGAAACATATCGGGCTTAATTATTCGAGTCAAATAGGTTACGAACAAAAGTATAAGATGCACCAAATAGTTAATCATATTCTCATTTTTTTCACAATGCAACAATGCAGGGAGACTATCACGAGCTAAAATCATCTAAATGTAGGTCAATTCATATTCAAGGTCACCATACTAACACGTGACTGTCATCCCAAATCTCACACATGCGATCCATACTCACAAAATCATAGGATGTGCAGTGCAAAAAATTACTTGATGGCACACATACTCAATACTCCACATTAAATCGAATCAAGTAATGAAAATAACAGCGTAGAATCGATAAATACTTACTTGGTCTCAAATGCCACATTTAAAATTATCACGATATGTCGTTTGCCAAAATATTTTTTTTTTTATAATTTTCCCATTTTTTTAAAATTGTTTTTGAAACCAATACATAAAACGGATAAATACATAAAAAATAGAAACAACAGAAAATACCATAAAGATAAATGGGATGTATGCATGAATGAATGTACACAATGAACTGCACATGTATGTACCTAAATCCCAAATTATGGTGAAATTTGAATGCCCTTACCGTGAAAGCACGACCATTTTCACGACCTTTCAGGTCGCTCCTCTTAACCCAAACTTTCTTAGAAGTGGAAGTTAATTGAATTAACCGACTCATCATCTCAGTTAAATGGCTAACTTGATTGGCAAGAACGTTAACCTTGCTAGTGAAATCATAATTCTTACTTTTAGTCACACGGTTACGACACCTATGTCTTGTGTGTCCCAAAGCACCACAGTGGTGGCAAGTGAGAATGAATCTCGGTTCAAACTTGATCGGTGGTTGATGCTGAAATGTAGGACGATTGACCCTACACTGTCCAAATATGATTTTATCCACCATTTTTATATATCTATGCCACTCTAAAAATCTATTCTTATTAAAATCTGAGTAATAATATTCAAATCACAATTTGTATTTCTTGCACTTAAGGTTTTTAATTTTTAGTCATTATAACATTTATGTCCCTAACGATTTTCACGTCATTCTAAACCTTGAACTTTCCATAAATTAACATATTTTGTATTTGAGTTTCATGTTTAAAAGTTCGTTGAAATGCGTAAAACAACTTATTTTTTCATCATATTTTTGTAAAAACAAAAAATAAAAAGTGCAATTTTTTTTTTCCCACATTTCGAAGCGTGAAAATAAAATATTTGATATAAACATTATCAACGATGAGACATACAAATTAATGGAAGGTTGGAGATAAGAGTTTAACAAAAAAATTTAAGGAAATAATTGCTACAATGGATAAAAATTGAAGAGTTTAACTTAAAATATGGAAAAAAAAAAAAAAAAACCAGCAAAATTAATATCCATTCAGATCTTTCCTTTTATCCATGAATAAGAATTGTCATCTCACAGTACAATTTTCTTTTCTTTCTTGTGATACTTCTCAATGTTCAACTACAAGGTAGGGATAAAATCATATTCATGTCATGTACGAGCAAATAAGTCTGCAAATAACGTCCTGCAACAAGGCCGGCTTTCATATTTTAGGGGCCTTATGCAAATTTCAAACACGAGGCGCCTATGAATATTAAACCCTTGTTTGATCGAAATTAAAATAAGATTTTTAATAAATTTAGATAAAAATCAATGAAATGTATGGTTAAAAAATTGTGGGTCTTATAAAATATATGGTTAAACTTAATTGTTGATTTTGACTTAAAATAAAATTAAAAATAATTAAACATAATCAAAAAAATTAGAAGACATAATACAAGATTTAAACTCTAGTACATACATGAAAAAATAATAATAAGTGGATCAGGAAAAAAATGGATAAATAAAACGAAATACAAGAACCTAGAGAAAGAAATGAATACTAGTGCATTTAGTCCTTATTTGTCATCCATTTCATCAAACATTGTTTGTTACAGTAAACAATCTCCACCACATATTCATTCAATAAAATATTCTACATACAAACCAATAAAATTACTTTACTTTTCAACACACATTCTTCAAAAAATACTATTCAAAACTCTATTTTTTCTCCCAAAATGGGAGACAAACAAGCACTTAGTAACAACTCCTTGAATAAATGCAAGACCCATAATTAGATCATTAGAAAAAGTAAAGGCCATAAATTTTGAGGAGCGAAAAGTAACATTTTACTTCTTGTTTAAAAAAAAAAAGGAAAAATGACGGTTGAAAAGATAAGAGTCAAGTTAAATATATACAGATAAAGGTATAGGCTTGGATATATTTATGTATCTATATTTATACATAAATATATTAAAGAAGTTCGTATATTCAAATTTTATTAGTTTTTTATGTTTGCATATGATAATTCTAATTTAAATAATTTTGGAATTATAATTTTTCATTTTTTTTCAACCAGTTAATTAACTTTACATAATTTGAGACCCTCATCAAAGCGAGGCTTTAGACGATCTCATCAACGCCATCTATAGTTAGGACCGACCTTGCTCTACAATTAAGATCAATGATTTCAAACTTTAAAAATAGAATATATTAACACTGTACAATGATTGTATATTGGACAACCATGGAAGGGGGTTTGTGTGGATGAAACCCACGTTTTGGGCATAGCCTCAAGACTGTCGTAGTTTATCAGAATAAACTGCTTATCATGTATTTAGTGTAATGGCGTATCTTCCATTATTTGTTTTGACTTTAGTTGAAAAAGATCTTTTATGAATATTAGGATTTTAGTTAAAAGGCCAGAAAGTATTTAATTAGGATAAATATTAGTGGATAATTTTAGAGTAATAAATTTTTAGAGCATGTTTGAACTTCAATTTTTTTTAATGAAAATGTATTTTGAAATATTATTTTAATGGAAAATCTGTAATAAAAAAAAATAAGGAAATATTTTTAATTTGTGTGTAATATTATTTCATTGAAAAATGTATGGTTAAAAATAATAAATACCAAACAAGGGCTTGATTTTATTATTGTCTATTTAAATAAACTTACGTGAGGTTACTATGAAATATAATATTTAGAACAATGCTTCGGGTGTAAATATAATATTTAGAACAATGCTTCGGGTGTAAATTTACACCCCCTCTAATAAATGTACAAGTGGGTTTTCTCTAATATTTAGAGCTTGTTTGTTTTCCATTATTGGGAGAAGAATAGAGTTTTAAATAGTATTTTTTGGAAAATGTGTGGTTAAAATTTAAAGTAACTTTATTGGTTTATGTGTAGAATATTTTATTGGGTGAATGTGTGATCGATAATCTTATTGTACCAAATAAAATTTTAAATTAATGATAGACAAACAGGTGCTTAAGAGTGGATAGATACGTAATATTGGCAGATGAAATGCGGGCTCTCTCTCTTGTGAGGTTTATAAAAATAATTTTAACTTGCTAAACAAAAGTTGCCAAATCATTAATCTAATCAAAATCGTATATTGCATCCAGCTCCCCGAACTCCTTGAAGTGGAGAAAACGGCGAAGAAATAGAGTACGAAAATGGAGTCTTCGGAGGGTTTAAGGAAAGAGGAAGAAAAGCCATGGCGAGTCCTCGAATTCTACAGTGGCATAGGCGGCATGGTCAAATCTTCTCTTCTCTTTCTCAATTACACGTATATGCATTTGTATATATATATGCGTAAATGTCAAAATTTTTGCCCTTTTTTTATAATTATTGTAGAAATATTCGCTTATGAAGGGGGCAGTTAACGCGGAAGTCGTTGAAGCATTCGACATTAACGACGTCGCCAATGATGTTTATGAGCATAATTTCGGCCATCGACCCTACCAGGTACCTTAACAGATATGAAATTGTTAATTATTGTATTTCTAACGTAGTTGTTGATTTAAGTAAATCATATTATTCTAGGACGTGTAAAAGTTTTGAGATTACAGAAGGCAAAATGACTTAATTTCTACTCTGTTAATTACAAAATTGAGGTTCTTTTTTGGGTCCTGAGGATTTCATAGTTACTGGTAAGTTATTGTACTTCAATAAAGATGTGAACTTTTCCTTAAATTTGTCTTCAAGTGGTTTCGTGTCTACTTGTTTGGACATGTTGTTAAACCACTTCAACAAAAAACTTAAGCAGTTAGAAATGGTCGTCTTCATGTGTTAGTTAATTTTTTCCCCATTGTCTATTAACGTGTACAATTTAATTAAAATAGATACTCGAACCTAAGACCTCGTGTGTTGTGGTACAATTTTTTTTTTATTATTATCTAAAGGGCTTTTATTTAACTTTAGTTTCAAATTTTTAAATAACTTTATTCGATAAAGATTTAGATAAGATTTAAGTTTCGATGATATTCATATTATATAATTATGATTTCGAAACTTATTGTTTTGTTGGAAATTTCGAAAGTATATATGAAGTTCCTATAAATCTGTTAAGTAGGATTTGTCTAGTTGAAAGTTGAAATTATGAAAAATAGTTTAGTTTTTGTATTTCGAAAAATTGAAAATTTATAATTAACTAAATGTAGGAATTATTAAGTAAATATGAGATTTTATAATTTTAGATGTTTAGTATGTATTATTTTAATTATTAAATAATTTTTAGAATGATTAAGTATTTAAAATAAAAATAAAAATAAGTAACCTTTTTTTACTCCTAGGCTCGCAAAGTTTGAAGTTTGGCCTTCACGCTTAGTTATGCTTTACGCTTTTTAGAATACTGATATTAACACATGTTCTTATTTCTTATGTTATAAATTGCAATATATCTCCATATCCATTTTATCATCCCCATTCTCACGACATTCATCTTATGGGCATACGTCTGAAAACCCAACACATAAGAGATCCAATCTTCATTCCAATGAACTTACCTCTCTAACTTTATTGGTATTTATATATCAGCTTCAAATCACCCTTCTTTGTTAATAATTGAACCTAAGTACCATAAACATTAACTCCTAGAGACAATATGATCTTCATGTTGATCCAACGTTATCCTTGTTCTTACTATACTTGTACATTTTATGTATTTTGTCTTAGTTCTACTTAACATAAAAAATCTATATTTCTAAAAAGTTCTCCAAAATTCTCTCTTATAAATTCACTCTTGCTTAGTCTCATCTACTACATCTATGTCATCGTCGTTACCATATACTAATGAAGCCTATATTGGATATGCTTGTAAGTTCATTCATGACCAATGCAAAAATCAAGATTTATGGAGAAACCTTGATACAAGTGTATGTTGATATGAACTTTTCTATCATCACCTCCAATACTTCTTAGACATGTGACTATTGCATAATACATGTTTTGGCTAATATCAGTACATTAAATAACTTATTGTTTTGTCTAGCATCTATTATAATCATAACATTTTCTTTGGAATCTAATCATAATTTTGTCCTGATATGAAATGAAGACAATGTTTTACTTCTATTTATTCTGCACGGACATGGACATAGACATGCACGTGTTGGACACAACACGATACGGACATGCTGACCTATGATTTTTCGGAAATATAGGAAACGGATACATCTTGGATCTATTCTATCTTTATCTTTATATTTTTTTATCTTTTAATGAAGTCAATTCATTTTTTAGTTTTGATCTTTGTTCATGAAATCTTTTAAATTAGTTGAGTAGCTATTTGTTATATTAAAATAACTTTATGTTAAGCTAGATATTACTTAGCTGAATGGAAAAATACATATACTATATGTCAGAGTATTTAAAAAGTGTCGGACACAGACACGTAGTACCAATAAGAGCGTATGTGCTTCATAGACATTAAATTATGTATACGAATGTTTCTAGTTGCCCGTGATTGTGGGTATTGAGGATAACCATTCTTATCATGGCAAATTTAAATGTTATTTTTGACTCGTTTTCATCTAATAAAGAAAACACAATCACAATAAATAATTTTAGTGTTTGTTCTTATTTCGCATTTCACTTTGTGCTAACCTTAAGCATGATGTTGCTACATCCATTTTTGGTGAACTTAGGGGAACATTCAAACCTTGAGTGCTGCTGATCTTGACAGATATGATGCGGACGCATGGCTTTTATCTCCTCCTTGCCAACCGTACACTCGCCAAGGTAATGGATTGTTTTCTCTTTATCTTTTCTTTTTTCAGTTTTCTGTTAATCGGCAACAATCTCTTCAATTTGCTATATATTAAGGTCTACAGAAAGGGTCTGCTGATGCTAGAGCTTTCTCTTTTCTCAAAATTCTTGAACTTATACCGCAAACTTCCCGACCTCCGCTCATTCTATTTGTTGAGAATGTTGTTGGATTTGAGGTTTGTGCATGTCTTTCCGGAATGAAAGTTGTATTTTAAATATCTGCATTCCATTTATAATTTACTTATTTGTTATTAACTTTGGAGCTATTCTAAAACTGTTTGTCCGTCTTGTTTTATGGTTTGTTGCAGATATCTGATACACATACAAAGATGCTTCGGATATTGAGAGAAAATCATTTTGTTACACAAGAGTTTATTCTGAGCCCCTTGCAGTTTGGTGTGCCATATTCCAGGCCACGTTATTTTTGTTTGGTCTCTCCCCCACCTCAGCCCTCTCACTCTGTGTTTGTATATCTGTTTTATGCCATTTGCTAGAAATATTGCATGCATTATAGGTTTATGAATTTCTTTATGTGTATTTAAGGAATCACACATGTATCCTCATTTATCTATGAACATATGTAGTTGAAACATTTTGAGAAAAATGTGTTGGTGAAGTATACATTTTTTAGGTGATGTATAGGATATGTTATTAGCTAATGCTAGTTATTTCATATCTAATCTTAAATGTGATGACTTCTGCTCATGGCCAACCACAGGGAAAGTATTAGAAGAAAGATAAAAGAGAAAGAGAAATGACTTTAATACCATGCATTTGATTATTGATTTGTTAGGAAACCATCATGAATTTTTTTCTGCATTATTTTCAATGCAGGCTAAAAGGAAACCCGCGTCTTTTCAGTACCCACAATTTAATAATGAACTTCTTTGGGCTCCAGGCCCTTTACTTGGGACTGACGGTTTCACGGTGACTAGTGAAGGAGAACAATTGCATGGATGTTATGATAAATTGCCTCAAGCTTGTCAACCTATAGAAGATTTTTTGGAATTGAAGAATTTTAGGGATGAGGATTTAGATTCCTGCATTGCTAATGTGTCTGAAACTTCTGATGAAATTGAAGAAGGAAATAGATCTGTCAATTGTCCATTAAATCAATTCTTTGTTCCATCGAGCTTGGTGGAGCGGTGGGGAAGTGCCATGGGTATCCTTTTTCGTCCATGATGCTTTCTCTATGTCAGTGTATCGTTTCTCTTTTTTAGCAACTGTACTATTCAAAGAATTCTTTAAAAGCTGTATAGATATTGTTTTTCCTGAGTCAAAGCGCTGCTGTTGTTTTACAAAAAGTTATTATCGATACGTGAAGGGAACTGGATCTCTTTTGGCAACTATCCCGGTAGGATTATTATGAAGTTACTTGAGTTTATTACATCCAAGTAAAGTACATATCTATGGGTTTCACTTGCACTCGAGATTCTAATGTGACTGTTACCCGGATGCTATGGCAAAGCCTTCCCAGCTGTGGCCAATAAGCAATTTATTCGCTTTTCTTAAACAATATTAACCAAAAGAGGTAGAAGTCACGATGCTGAAATAGGTTTCTGTTTGTTCCATGCACTACGTTTTGTGCATGTCTAGTACATAGAATTGGGGAGGATTGGACTCTACAATAAACAAGATTTTATTCTTTCTATTCTTCTTTAACACTGACCAGTATTATCCAAATTCCAATCCTCCCTACCAAACATTACATTTTGGTGCATTATCTTACTTTTTGTACTCTTCCCATTTTTCCCTCTCATTTTTTTAGTCCATAACCATGTGCATTCCATGCTTTCACGCTTATAACATTTTCCAATTTTCTGCCTAATGCATTAAAGTCTTTGGTCTAAACTTTTCATGAATGTGAATGGGAACTACACAAATCATAATCATCTATGTTGAGGAGATTGCATGATAATGTCCTTAATGAAGCTATGATCATTGCCAATGACTCAGTAAATGTGAAATTCCATGCTAGGTCTATAATGACTCGTTCCTTGCATCAATAAGATCATGTGAAGTTTGACTTCGTATCTTTTTCATGTATTATGGTTACTTTGATCAGGTACTTGCTGATTCTAAATTTTGTTGTGCTGTGTCAATGTTATCTTGTCATGTTTGCATATTTTGCAGGGGACGACAAAAGATAAAATATCTAAAGTGGAGGACTTACGACTTAGATACTTCACGCCTAGGGAGGTATGAATTATTTTGATTCTTCTTCTGTAGTGGTAGATATCATTTTTTTGAAGATGTAGATATAGCTTCAAACTTTCCAATTTTACTTTCAGGTTGCTAATTTACATTCTTTTCCGGATGATTTCCAATTTCCACATCACGTAAGCCTTCGGCAACGGTAGGTTCTATTTTTTCTCTTTGCTCATGGAGGCACCTTAAATGGGGTTAATTTATGTCGCTTCTAAAGGAAATACTCAATTAACATGTAGACTATGTAGTAAAAAGCAATTTATTCGCTTTTCTTAATTGACATCTCTTTTGGTTAATATTGTTTTAAACAGTATGCCTCATTCCATCTAAAAGGACACAGTAAAATAGTCCACTGCTTTGGGCAGAATGTGTATCCTTTTCAAAATGAAGTAATCAACCATAGACACTGCAATGAGAAGTTGTCTGAATGAGCCAACGGCAGAAATATTGTATTAACTTTTTCTGATGCACCCACTTAATATTGCTATCACCTCAGAAAAAGTGGAATAATTGATGAAATATGAGATGAAGACTTGAAGATAAAAGCATATAGGTGATATACTTTTTAACATATTGTATGTTTGCAAACGTGCATGATGCTCTTTTTGGTGTGATTATCTGCTGATGGTGAATTGTATCTGCACTGGAGGCTGATAAGAGAGAAGTTACATGAACACTAAAGGCCATTGGGAATTGTTTTTAGATTAAATGTTACTAGCTTTTCATGACCAGTGGCCTATATGTCATAAAACAAAACATGAACTTTGGTAAAGTCGTTCAAATTAGGATCCCATTTCTTTCAGTTACTGTCTAATATGAACAACTAAAAAACATTCATTTAACTTTTCCTGTTTTGTTTGCCTACATATTTTGGGAACAGTGCAATGTTGCTCCATACATCAAGAAACATAACACATGCTCTGTTTGAACATGTAATTTAGAGTCACGGGCTGTTAGGTCTCCACTCATTTTGCAGCAAGTAATGAAAATAAGTTTGTGAAATCACAGCCAAACAGAATCTTATATATCTGCAATCCTTTTGGATTTCATTGACTTATTGGCAACAAGCTAGGTATCTTTCATTCTCTTGGAGTTGTTCAAAGGGTTTGTTTCACAGTTTTTTTTAATCATAGCACACCGATGGTCTTGAGTCTTTATATTATTGATCTTTTTTAGCACGTAACATTAGGCCCTAACTTACGTTTGAGCTGTACTGCATTTTATTTGATTTGTAAATAATGACTGCCTTTTGGTGATGGATGTTGGAATACCTTGCTGACAATTACAAGGCATCTTTGGCAGAAGACCTGAACTTCATGGAGTATTTCCTAGCTTAGTTGTGGCTGATTTATGATGCTTTGGTTTGTTTTTGATGTTTATGCCTTGTTCCAACTGTCTTCTTTCTTATCATTACAATAGTCTGAACTGAGATGGGGAAGGTAAAGAGTGACTTTGCGTCTGGCTTAGCCTAAGAAAAGTAAAGTTAACTTTGATCTACCTTTTTTGCGAGACATGTTTGAGCTTTTGTAGTAGTAGTTTTTTTTTTTTTCCAAAAACTTAATTTTTAAAAAGTCGTCACAAACTTTCAACAAATGGATTCTTACTTTTTTAGGCTTAGCCAAACATGCTCAGTCTTCTGAATTTTAAACTAGCTCAACTGAACTGTAGTCCTGAGATATATTTGTAATTTAGTACTGTTTCTGCAGTTATGCATTGCTTGGGAACAGTTTGAGTGTTGGAGTGGTGGCTCAGCTGTTTCGCTATCTATTTACGAGTCAATCATGTTAATGCCACAACAATCTCCATCTTTATCCAGACGAACATGCACACCAATCACATTTCCAGGAAGGTGCTGAGATCAGTAAACAGCTCTACGGGTTTTCTTTAAACCCTTTTCCATTTCATGAGGTTGTTCCATATTCATCCGTTGTTTTCGCACCAATGATTATGATTTTAATTCAAGATAGTCTCTGTTAAGCATCAGTTAATTATTTGTATAGCGTGTTCTTGTTTGTGCTCAAGGTGATATTTGTATTCATCGTGTTTCTGAACATATTTACACGCATCTGATATTTTAAATTAACATGGCCTAACGTAGTTAATAAGGATTTGATTTTAAAGAACTCTTCGGTAGGTACAACGCTAGATCAAGTGAAGTGGCCGATCTCAAGATTATTAGATCATGTTTGGTCTAGCTTAAAAGTAAAAAAAAAGGAAAGAAGGCCAGCTTCTTTGGACTTTTTTGTGCAGTATCTAGTGTTAATTCAATACCAGTCATGAAACTATGAGGGCCGAATTGTCTGAATTCTAAAATTTGTGTTAAAGCACTCTAGGCTTCCCTTTTTTTTTTTCATTGTTCTCGAATCCTTCTACAATTCCAATTTAGTGAAAAAGTTTTCCCCTTTCAATTAAGTATGTAAATAACGCCACCTTCACATTATAGAAAAAGTCTCTTAAACCATCTTGTTTAAAAGTTCAAGGACATATTTTTCCATTTAAATTTAGTATTAAGTATAAACGAACCTCGTGAGTGTCCTCTGTTACTTATGTCTACCTTTTTGGTGATCAAAAGAAAAACCAGCAGCACAAAGGAGATCCAGCTTCCTCCTTTTCTGTGTCACTGGAAGAAATCAAAGCATCAGAGAATGCCTCCAAGTCCATGGAAGCTATTTTTAATCGAACATTACACCACTTGGTTGGTGCACCCTCACACCGTTATTTTAACAAATTTAGTATAAAGATTACATTCTGATGGATCTGAAAACTCAAATCATTGTAGAAAAAATTGAAAACAATTCCTTCCAAATGATTTCAAGTCAATGCATCAGTGTAACTAGTGTGCGACCCAAAACATCTAAGGCCATCACAAAACTATTATCGCCTCAAACTTTCGCAGCTTAAAAGGCTATAATCCCTCTAAGAAACGGGCCATGGAGGGGTACCTTCACATAACGAGTTAGCAGATTGAGGTCTCGTTCGTTAATGGAATTAACTAGAAAAATCGTTTCACCAAGAATGGCCATAACCGCGAGCGAACCGGAAAAAACCCAAACTTAAGAATCAGGTTGCTTCGTCGTTCGAATTGTAGTTTGGAGAAACCTCCTCAGTGGCGGATTGAGCCCAAATCCCCTAGAAATGGGTGCTAGGGAGGGTGAGAGTCCTTTTGTGCTCGGACCCTGTCGCACCACGAGGCATTGTCAACAAGTCGGATTGTTTGGGAATGCAACCGACAATCATGCATTGGTGAAGTTCTGCAACAAAGCCTGACTTATTTATATAT
>CAIGRN010201636.1:0-22017 GCA_903798345.1 Fraxinus anomala | reverse complement strand
AATTAGAGATAGATTGATATGAAATTGTAAAAAAATTTCTGTATTTATAGACAAAAAAATATCTATTTTAACTATATTTAATTTTCAAATTCAAAATTTGACAAGACAATTGTATTTTTTTTACGTACTTAATTGTTGCGTGTACGCAAACTGCGTGCAGGCAGCTAAACGCAGCATGTGCCCAGCAGGCAGCTAAAAATTTTGAAATATATATATATATATTTTAATAAGTCACGGGCCGGCTCGAGCTCGAGCCGTCCGAGTCGCCGAGTTTTTTTGCCACCCATAAAATGACCTGATTACAATGTGAAATGCTTTTAGGGATCTATTTCAAGTTTTTTGTTTGATGAGAATTAAAATTAAATTTTTAATAATTTTAATAAAAATTAATAAAATATATAATTAAAAAATTGTGCATTCTATAAAATACATGAGTAAAATTAATTATTAAATAGATGATGGCTTCCCTAAAAAAGCGCCGTGCCAAATTTATTAAAATCCCGCTCAGTTTCTAATTTCGAATCCCACTGCAATATTTTAACTACGACGCGCGGACGCCTCTGCGACACGCGCTGTCTCGATCTCTCTGTACATCACCTTCACGCACAAGCGCAAAAACGGCGGCAATGGCGAGCGACTCACTGATCTCGGAGTCGCTGGAACCACTGCAAGACCTCAATGGACCATCTCTCTTCCCCCGTACAATTAGGGCTTCAACTGACGGTCCAATTCCATCCGATTCCAAAGACCTAAATTCAATTCATCATTTTATGAAATCTTTGGTACTTGAAGGCTGCTTAATTTTAATTTGTTCATATTTTGTTCTTGTCCCAGCTTTAATTTGTTGAATTCCTAAATTTTACGCTTCTACTCGATGCCATGAGCTTAGGAAGTCTAATTTTGCGGGTAGAGAAAGTGTTTTGTGTAGCCTTTTTAGGTGGCTGTTATATCTTTTTGCATGCTGAATGATGCATATTAATTGTAAAAACCCTAGCATTTTGGAGACTGATTTATTTTGTATCGTAAATTTGTGAATTTCAATTCCATCTGCAAAAATGGCACTGGTTCCAGTTTGATTTCATTATTTTATGAGCTATGAGGTCTAATTTTGAAAGAAAAGATTGTGACCGAACAGTTGTGCTTGTTAATTATGCTTCTGGTCTCAGAAAGAGTTAAGGAGTCCTGAAAAGCTTAGGAATGACGCAAAGAGAATTATGAATGGAGCAGCGCTTCTCGGATCGAATTTCACAAACATCGCTGAAACTGTGAGCATCAGTGATGGTGTTGCTGCAAAGGGCAAGGACAAGCCTCAAGAACGAAGGCCAGGGCTGGCCCTTGGTCGTAAGCGGGCTCGGTTTTCTTTGAAGCCTAATGCGAGGTGAAGACTAGTGCTCATCATCCTTACTTTCAGTTTCTATAGTGTTCTTTTAAGAGATTCATGTGTTAATATTAACAATATATTTTGGTAACAGTCAGCCTTTAGTGACTTTGGAACCAACTGTGAATGTTGATCAGCTGGAAGACCCGGACAAATTTTTTGATGCTTATGAGAGGCTTGAAAGTAAAATTCTTTGTTTTCATTTTTCACTTTTCTTATTTTTGTATAAACTTTTTAATTTTCATGGAGGATTCATGTTTATTAATCTACAGATGCCCAGAAGGAAATACGGAAACAGCTTGGCGACCGCACAAATAATTTGAATGAATACAAATCTTCAACTAATGCACGTCGTCGACGACCTGGAATTTTGGGGTATATTTACTTATTTTTTGTCGTCTTGATTATTCTATTTCACAATAAAATTGGTAGTTTTTAAGGCATTTGTATTTGGTAGCAACGTATCAGCTCATTCTTTTTAACTGCAGGAAGTCATATAATTATAAGCACCGTTACTCTGCAGTGCCATCTGAAAATGATGACTCACTAATGTCCTCCCAAGAAATAGTGGAGGAGGATGCAGTGCCATCTAAAAATGATGATACATTAATGTCCTCCCAAGAAATAGTGGAGCAGGATGTTCTGAATGCTCCTAAACATGATTCTCAGCAAAACATAATTGACTCCAATCCAAGTCCCAATGTTGATTTACAGGAAGTGGAATTGCCTGGTGAGTGTATGCTATTGAATTGATGAAATATCAATGTCATTGTGAGAGGACTTTTGTTACTGATTGCATTGCTACCTTTGGAACTTATTGTCCTTTATGCTATTGTCTAGATGCAAATATACCTTCTTCTCAACTTAGTACCATTTTTAATTTGATTTAACAGACTCAACGTCAGAGGTGGGGAATACTGTCAACCATATTTTGGATGAGTTGTTATCATGTAATAATGAAGATTTGGATGGGGATGGGGCTTTGAATCTCTTGCAGGAGCGATTGCACATCAAACCTCTTGATCTTGAAAAATTGTGCATGCCTGATCCTCATCACATTGGAAGGATTGATGTTATGGCCCTGGAAAAACATTTGCCAAAGCTCTGGAATAATTCGCCTTTAATTGATACTTCGCTGAAAAGCGTACTTGGAGAACCACCAAGTGAACATGAACAAGTGGCAAACAATCCAATCAACAATGAAGCCTCACCAACCCCTCCAAAAAATCCAGTTGCTTCTCTATCTTTGTTGAAGAAACAAATTTTGCATTCTAGTCCCCTGAGTGATCCACATTCTCCACTTAAGGTTAATGTGTCAGCACCTCCAAGTGTTTCTCCTGTTCAACCAATCAGCAAGCTTCATGATCAGGTTGAAGTGAAGGATTTGAACGTGTCTAGCAAGTTGAAGTCATGCATGGATGTTGAAATTAGAGAACCTACCATTTCTAATATGGATTCACAAAAGGTGATATATGGAAGTTCAGGCAGTTTGCTGGATCCGTTTGTGGACGAGACTGCATGCAGACAAAATGCAGATGTATCAAGTCGACCAAACGAATTGCTAGATTGCAATTTTCAAGAAGAAACTGTTGGAAACTTAAAAGTGCCACGAAATCCAACCAACCATGAAGCCTCACCAACCCCTCCAAGAAATTTAGTCACTTCTCTATTATCACTGAAGAAGCGAAATTTGCAATTTAATCCTCCGAGAGACCCACTTTCTCCTCTTAAGGTTAATAGGTCAGCACCTACAAGTGTTTCTCCTGTTGAACACATCGACAAGCTCCACGATCAGATTGAAATGAAGGATTCAGGGATGTCTAGCAAGTCGAAGACAAGCATAGATATTGAAATTAGGGAACCTACACTTTATAATGTGGATTCACAGAAGGTGATAAAAGAAAGCTCAGGCAGTTTGACGGATCAGTTAGTGGACGAGAATTCTAGCGGAGAAAATGGAAATGGTGATAGTCAACCAAATGAAGTACCAGATTGCAGTGTTGAAGGAGCAACAGTTGTTGGCAACCTAAATAGCAGTGAGAATATTAGTGCTCTTACTCTGATTTCTCATCTTTTTTGGATACATATTTTAACTAATGTAACTTATTTGATCCATGAGATGCAATATAACTATATATAAGAATAATAAACTAAGCCTTGTTCCCTATAAGCTACACGAATCCTTTTTCTCCATTACATTTGGTTCATTGTTAGATCTACAGAGATTCTATGTTACTATATCATGATATATGATGTTGTGTCAATAAATTGTTTATGCCCCTGTTTGAGCCCCATTTTTGAAAGAAAAAGTTTTTTGAAATAGTGATTTTTTGGGGAATAAATGGTTGAAAATGAGTTTTTGAAAAAGTGGGGGCCAAACATAGGCTATATCTGATGATATATTTTATCTTTTAATAATTTAGTTAAATTGGTCTTCAAGCAAGCTACCTGTGATTCCATGTAATCATCTGTACTTATTATCATAGCCAATTCAATCTTCTTGCGTATTCAATTCAAATAAGTCTTATCTTATACAACTCGTTTTTGGACTTCATTATATATTGTTAATTTATTAGTATTTCATTATACTATTTTTGTGTGAAGCTGAGTTTTATTGAGGCAATTCAAATGAAAATTTCCATGAAATGAGCCATAAGTTGGCAAATTGTGCTAGTATTCCTTAATGACCTAGGTTTGTCTGAAATTGGATATGAAGGCTTTCATTGATGTTAAACTCATAACCTCAAATGTTGTCATAAATGAAAATATAGAATATTCTTTTGTAGGAAAACCAATTAGATGTTTAGTAGATTTAAAGCTGGCTTTGATATGCTTTATGGTTGCTGAATATCAGTTTATGAGAACCAATGCCATCATGTAATTATAATTTCACAGAATGATATTTTAAAAGTTTTTATGTGGCACTAGAATCTCAACACCGACATGGTAGATTTAAGTTGGTAATACTTAGTTACACAATGAACTCTTAAAAAGCTGTGAGGTCCCCACTTTCATGCTTATTCTTTCACCCTTGGTCGCTTACTCTTTTATAGGTTGGCCTATACATGGGTGCAGAATGCCCTTCTTTGTAACAGTAATGGCAGTAGTTAATATTTGTGTCATTGATTTGACATATTTGAAGGCTTACGAAATAATGAACCACGAGCACCTCAACTGGCAT
The DNA here is from genome assembly GCA_903798345.1 of Fraxinus anomala. Taxonomy (NCBI): domain Eukaryota; kingdom Viridiplantae; phylum Streptophyta; class Magnoliopsida; order Lamiales; family Oleaceae; genus Fraxinus; species Fraxinus anomala. The sequence goes on along the minus strand of CAIGRN010201636.1, from coordinate 17,458 downwards.
CATGATATCATGCTCTAACCTAAGATTTATTCTAAAATCTTTGATATATATCTAAAGTATGCAGGAAATAGATGATATCTGCCCATGTTTTCTCTAAATTTTGTATTATAAATAAAGTGCGGATTATATTTCTGTAAAATTTTCACTTTAGTGTTTTGATGTTCTATCCCTTCATTTTCTATCCTCCTGATGCATCTACCAATTCTTTCTGTACTTGTAGATGATGTCATGGATATTCCATCCAGGATGCAGCAGTTCGATAATGAGCAACAGCCTGAGGTCTTCCTAACTTATTCTTCTTTCTTTTCTCCATTCTTATAGTTTTATGCTTTTTCTCCTTGAATCTAAATTCTCATTAGTGGTCATTATTCTTTCATTTATTTATCAGTTCACATTTTTATTTTTATTTTTGCAATATTTTACGGTGAACTCATTAACTTTACTGTGATTATTCTTGTTTCAACCTTTAGAAGCTAGTTCTTTCTGTTTGTGTTTATACATATTTGAATATCCTATGTATAAGTGCATAATAATATGCACTAGGTAGTATGCTATCATACATCTAACTTGAGGAATCATGACTTTTGGTGGATCACCACCTGTAAAGATAGAAATGACAGAATTATGAATAATATGCACTAGGTATTATGCTATCATACATCTAACTTGAGGAATCATGACTTTTGGTGGATCACCATCTCTAAAGATAGAAATGACAGAATTATGAAGACTCTGTAATTCTGTATATGTTATTCGATAATCAATACAATGCTATGTACCTTAATTTATACTACAATGAAGATGACGTAAAAGGAAGATAAGGTCCTATAAAGGGAAAAAAAACTTACCTAACTAATTATTATTTAAACAAAGTATACAATCAATCACACTATACAATTAATAGAATCCCATAATTTTGGGATTTCTTCATTCCCTCTCAAGTTGGATTGTAGTTATTGATCATTCCAAGTTGCAAGTAAAATCGTCGAAATGTTGTTTAGGTAGACTTTTGGTGAATACATCTGCAGTTTGTTCTTTGGTAAGGACATAGGTCTTGCATATAGTTCCGTCTTCAACTTTTGATTTGATGAAATGTATGTCCACTTCTACATGCTTGGTTCGGTCATGCTGTACTGGATTGAGAGAAATTTTTGTAGCTGCTTTATTATTGCAATAGAGTTTGATTGGGAATTTTACTATAACTTGTAGTTCTTCCAAGAGCTTCTTTTACCATAGGCCTTCGCACATTCCTTGAGCAACTGCCCTAAATTCAGCTTCAGCATTACTTCTGGCTACTACATTCTGCTTCTAAATTCTCCAGGTTATCAAGTTTCCCCACACAAAGGTGTAATAGCCAGCAGTTGATCTTCTTTCCTCTATTGATCTTGCCTAATCAGCATCAATGAATATTTCTACTCCTTTCTTTTCATTTTTCTTGAAGAGGAGTCCTTTACCAGAAGAGTTTTTTAGGTATCTGAGAATTCTGTATACCGCTTCTAGATGAGCTTCCAGCTTCCTTTGGAGAATGCATATGTTGGCTTACTATACTAACTGCGAATGCAATATTCAGTCTAGTGTGCGATAGGTAGATGAGTTTCCTACCTAGTCGCTGATATCTGTGCTAAATAGGTTATTCGAAGTCCTCTGTTTTTCTTCTTGCATTTATAGGAGTATCACTAGGTTTACATCCAAGCATATAAATTTCAGTTAATAGGTTTAGAACATATTTTCTTTGTGAAACACTGATACCCCTTCTTGATCTAGCAATTTCCATTCCAAGAAAATACCTCATCTGTCCCAAATCTTTCACTTCAAATTCTGCGGCTAGTCTTTTCTTTAGCTTTTTTATCTCGATTGTATTATATCCAGTTAGGATTATGTCATCGACATATACGACTAGTATTGTTTTCGTCCCCATCTTCGGATAGTTTGAAAAATATGGTGTGATTTGACCGCCTTTATTGATATCCGTGACTTTTCAACACTTTCGCAAATCTATCGAACCAAGTTCTTGGTGACTGTTTGAGGTTGTACAAGGACTTTTTGAGTTTACATACTTTATTTTCTTCATTTCTTTTACAAAAACTTGGCGGTAGGGTTCTGAAAACTTCTTCTAATTTACCATTCAGGAATGCTTTCTTAATATCAAGTTGTTGGAGAGGCCAATCAAGATTGGCTGGTAAAGATAGGAGAATTTGAATTGTGTTCAACTTTGCTACGGGTACGAATGTTTCTATGTAATCTATGCCATAGGTTTGGGTATATCCTTTTGCACAAGATGGACTTTATACCGTTCTATTGACTTATCTGCTTTATATTTCACATTAAAAACCCATTTGTATCCAACAGGTCTCTTTCCCTTCGATAGCTCCATCACATCCCAAGTTTCATTTTTTTTTTTCCAATGTCTTCATTTCTTTCATTACGGCTTCTCTTCATTTAGGTGTTAACAAGGCTTCCTGGATATTTTTCGGAATCTTTGTACTATCAAGATTAGAGACAAAAGCACGAAACTCTATAGATAGAGTATTATAAGCTATGAATTTTGAAATAGGGTGAAGTGTATATGATCGAGTTTGTTTTTTGAGAGCAATAAGTAGATTCATGTCAGAAGCTTCGTAAGAGGCCTCATGCTAATCTGGAACTATCATCGGTTTCGACTCTCTTGGTGCTTCGGGTGTGAGGTTTTCATTGTACCTTAATCTTGATTTTCTTGAGTAAACTAATATTTCTTTGTCATGTTGCTTTTTCTCATCTCCCCTTGAGATTGAGTTGCCTTTTGTAAATGGTACGTTAGAACACAATGGTGGTGTAGGTTCAGTGCTTGGGATGGATTTAGAGGGAGGAGAAAGATCGATTTTCAAGAACCGATCTTTACTTATATTCTTCCCTTGAAGAGTTTTCTAAAAAAAGGGAGTTTTCTCAAATAATGTGACGTCAAGGAATGTGATCCTTTTTGGTGACGGGATCGTGGTATTTATAGTCTTTTTGTGTAGGTATCCAATCAGTACACACTTAAGTGCACGGGGATCTAATTTAGCTCTTGTTTGAGCTCTATTATTTGAAAAAATTGATTTTGGAATAGTGTTTTTTTGAAAAATGCGTGGTTAACATGTTAGGAGAATTTTTGGATTTATGTGTAATATTATTTATGGATAGAATGTGTGATTGATAAGAGATGGGGGCCAAAGACGGGCTTATTCCTACAATGAGAATGTATATACACCTAGACACTTTTAATGGTAAGATTGAGTTAAAGTAGGAGATAGGGAAGAATTTTTGGAGAGGAGATTCCAATGTGAGGATGCGACATGGCATTTTGTTTATGAGATAGGTCGATGTCAAAATGACATCTCCTCGGAATGTTTTGAGCATATGTGTAGCAAACATTAGGGCACGAGCAACTTCAAGAAAATATTTGTTTCTTTTTTTTTTTTTTGTTCGGAAACCACGTCTTGTTGGGGAGTGTTGACACATGAACTTTTGGTGAATTATCCCATTCTCTTGAAGATAGTTTTTTAGAGTATTGTTGAAATATTATGCCGTTATTTGTGCGTAGAATTTGACTTCATTTTTGAAATTAGGTTTGAACCGTTAAATGAAAATTGATAAACACTAAATGAATATCAGTATTTTCTTTTAGTAGATAGACCCAACAAATTCGAGCATGATCGTCAATAAAAGTAAAAAATCATTTTGTATGGGTACGAGTAGGTGTTTGTGAAGGTCCCCATAAGTCATCGTGAATAATAGTGAATAGTTTAGAAGGTTTATATGTGGATATTGGGAATGAGGAGCGGTGATGCTTTGCAAGTTCACAAATTTCACAATGAAGGTCATAATAGATTTTATTTGAAAAAATATGGAAGGAAATACTTAAATATTGAAAATTGGGGGTAACCATTCTATAATGCCATAACAAAATTTCACTATTTTTAACAACAAATGCAGAATCACAACTAGCAAATTGACGTTGTTTACTCATATCAACCTTTTTCAAAGTAGTAGAGTTCCTCACTCTCGTTAGCACTACCAATCGTCTTTTCCAATAATAGGTCTTGAAAGACATAGTGAGATGGAAAAAAAATTAGCAGAACAATTGGATTTTTTTGTCAATTGACTGATGGATAATAGATTGCAAGACACTTTCGGGACATGGAGAACATATTCGAGTGTTATTGAATGAGAGACTCGAATGCTCCTTTTTCCTGCAACTCGAGAGAATGAGCCATCTACAATTTTAACTTTAAGGTTGCCACTACATGGTGAATATGTGGAAAACAGATGGTGGGAGTCCATTATATGATCGGACGCACCGTAGTCAATGATCCAGGGAACTTTGGATTGTGTGATAGTACTTGAAGCTTTCAAAAAATTATCTTTGTGGGCCAATGAACTTGATGGACTTTTAGTGGAAGGTTGACCAGATGTTTAGAGGCTAGAGAACATTTGATATAGTTGCTCTATTTGCTCATGATTTAAGGTACCATTTGAAGAGGGATTAGTTGTTGTCTCAGCTTGATACTTTCGGCTCTTAACCTTTTGTCTTGGTTTCCAATTTGTGGGTTTTACATGTATTTCCCAACACAAGTGTCTTCCTTGTGTCTCGGCTCTATTGCTGATTATGAGTTGACCTATTTGACATTTCCCTTGATGATAGGCCCGACGCTCCCGATCTATTTCCAATTGCTATTCCAGATCCTGATCCATAATTAAATTCTATTTCTAGTCCATTAATTTTTGAAAATAGAGGTCCAGTTCCACACCCATTGCTTGCAGGCCCATTAGCTTTAAAAAGCAAACGCCCATTACCTTTAACAGATAGGGCCAAAATCTCGATAGCTCTAGTCGTCTCCTTCAACATAATTTGCCTTCACGTTTCTTCTCGGTGGACCTCTACAAATACTTCACGCGTTGACGATTGCTGTTGCCGGCCAAGAATTCAGCCTGACATCAACCAATTCACGATTCAGCCCACGAAAAAACTTATACACATTCGTTTTCCAATTTCATTTTGTATCTATTGCTATCGCCTGAGCACTCCCATTTTTCCTCGAGGCTGAGATCAAGTTCCTGCCAGAGGATCACCATCTCCATGTAATATTCCATCACCTCTCTCGATCCGTGCTTTGTGTGCCATAGGCGAGTCTTGATTTCGAATATCTTTGATGAGTTTTCGGAATCGGAGTATGTCTCTTTCATGGCGTCCTATAAATCCTTTGCAGTCGAAAAGAAGAGGTAAGTCTTCCCAATGGAATGCTTCATGGAGTTAATGAGCCAGGTCGTTACCATTGAGTTTTTCAGAGTTCCACTTTTGAAGAAGGGTAGCATCCTCGGATCTTTTTGTCTTGTCGGTAAGGTAACCCTGCTTTCCCTTTCCATCGATCACTAATTTTATTGATTGGGCTCATTCTCGAAAATTTCTTCCATTCAGTTTCTCCACTGTGAGTTGGAGAGAGGAGTTTTCGAGTCCATAGGAGCCAATTGAAGAGTTTGCCTCTATTTCGAATTGAGATGTTTCAGAGGTTGATTCTTTGTTGTTGACGGTGGAATCTGCCATTGATAGTTAGGTTATTGGAATGTAGGCTCTGATACCATAAAGATAGAAATGATAGTATTATGAAGTCTGAATAATTCTGTATATGTTATTCGATAATCAATACAATGCTATGTACCTTAATTTGTACTACAATGAAGATAGAATACCATAATTTCGGGATTTCTTCACCATGGATTATGTTGCATGGATGAACTATAAAACTACCTGAATATGTGTTAGTTCACTGCAGCTGTTATTATTTTAATCATTTTGATAACTGCAGTATATGTATGGGTCATAGTCTGTCATCTATGTTGTACTGCAATATGGATTATGAGTGCTTAAGCTAACATGTGCATGTTACAATGATTTGCAAGTTTTGAGTGTGATTTGAATACCATGAAAAGATGGAAATGTTGTCATAGATCATTCACACAGCTTCTTTTTCTATATAAAAAGTTTAAGCGCATTTGGTTTCCTCACTTTCTTATTTTATCAACTTCTTTCTCTCTGTGTGTGCATTCGGGGATCACAAGGGTGTAATGTAAGATCTTTGATATGTTGAAATCAAGGTAGTTGAGCTCTTTGGAAATTTGAAAAAGATTTTGTGTACCTTGCTCTCTCCCTTATTCTTTGCCTCTCTGCTGCTTCTGCCCAACTTGTGTTTTGCTAGGTAAAGAGGCTTTGGCTTTGTAATTGTAGTACTTTTCGGAATTTATGATTCTTTTGCTTTGTGCCTATTGAACTATAAATGTGTTTGAGTTCAGGTATATATATGATTGGTTTCCCACTTTGTGGATTACTATTTGGCAATGTTTGCTCCATCAATTTCACATCAGAGTTTGGTACATGCAAAAGGAATTGGTTTTACTGTAAAGAGACTAAAAGGGCAATTATGTTATCGGACTTTCTCATTTGTTGTGCTTTTTCTTGAAATATTTGCAAATGATCTAAGAGAGTTGAAATGTTTTATATTCAAATTTCAGACACATCACATCGGGAAACGGAAATCAAATAGAGAAGCAAGTGAAAACCGCCTCAGAAAAGCTCATCCATTGAGAAAAAGTCTTGCAGGTTTTTAACTTGTACATCTACTGGTACAACACTTCTGTTATAATTATTTATTCTCTTGAGGGGTAATAACCACATTGGCTCTACAGAGTCTGGTACATCATTTGAAACTGGAGTAAGAAGAAGCAAAAGAATCAGAATGAGACCTCTGGAATACTGGAAAGGCGAGAGGTTCTTATATGGACGTGTAAATGAGAGTGAGTATTCTGACTTTTCAACTGTAATACTAATAAAACAATAAAATCTAATTTCACTACATGATCATCGTAGGGTTATGTGAACTTTTATTTCTTCAATTAGAATACATTCTTTTTGTTTAACTTTTCACAAGGGTCGGGTTTTACACTAGACATTAGTGGATTTAATAATTGTTCACCCTTCTATGAGTTTTGAGGAGAAATAATGGAATGGTTTCAATATACAAACTAGGCCCTTGTTTGATCCCCATTTTTGAATAGTGTTTTGTTGGTTATCCTATGGTTAAAATATAAGGAAATTTTTTTGGTTTACGTGTAATATTATTTTATATGAGAATATGTGATTGAAAATGAGTTTTGAAAAAATGAGGTCCGTTCTCTTTGTCATTTTCAAGTCGTTTTCTGTTTTCAATTTTCCAAAACAGTGAAAACGCGTTCTCTTTCCTATTTTGAAAATGCGATTTTGAAAATAAGTTAAAATTTTACAAAGAAAACCCATGTCGTTTTGGGTGTTTTCAATTATAATCAAGCCAAAATTTTCAAAACGCGTTTTGGGTGTTTTCAAAATGTCAAAAAGAACACATTTCAACAATTTCAAAATGGAAACTTAAAATACAAAATACAAAATGAATTCAAAACTCGAAACACAAAAATAAAACAGTACAGTTCCTGAGTTTTTGAAAAAATGGGGATCAAACATAGGCTAGAGAAATGACGGAGGTGTTAAATTTTTTTAGTTTAAAGTGAAAACAATTGTTCTTTTGCTTTTTCTTTATTCATTTAGTTTCATTTTAAAATAACAAAGTAGAGTGGAGCCTCTAAGTATATCGTACTATTTGTATAATCTCTTCCTGAGAAACCAATTTTGAACAATGGGCAAACTTGATAAAGTGAAAAACTTCATCAAACGACTTGCCTTTTCTTCTCGCTTCTTGCGAGGCTGTGAAGTCGGCTTTGTAGGGATCTGGTTCCTTCCATCTCATATAATACTTTTTTTTTTTTTTTTTTGTGAAGTCGGCTTTGTAGGGATCTGGTTCCTTCCTTCTCATATAATTCTTTTTTTTTTTTTTTTTTCTTTTTCCAAAAGCTAACAAGAGAAATTAGCACTGCATCTCTTCACAGATTTTGTTTTTCTTCTGTTTCTCCCGTCAAAGCATGGTCCTTACTTGTTGCAATAAAATGATGCACTGATTTGTTTTCATGAACACAAACACAAGCTCATTATCCAACCCACTGGCAAATACAGAGTTTGAGAGTATTGATATATATATCCTCTTCCTTTCAATGCTACCTATGGAGCATGGACACTCCAACTAGGGCGACATTTTTGACACCGATATTGTCGTGTTAGGCACCACACTCAGACACTTCATGACATGGGATGACAAGCCACATACGTAGCCCTATTTTTTATATATTTTTTAAATCTCTAATGCTTAAGGATACTTTAGATAAACTCCTCGAGCAAGTGTTCAACATGGCATATGATGTGTCTTACATTAAAATTTATAAAGTGAAGATATAATATATAATATATCAACATGGCTGTGTCCATGCTTCTTAGAATGTTACCTTTGCTGGCAAGGTGCCACTGTTCCTTAATCTACTTGTGTCATACAACGTTGGAATCCTTGGATAACATTGCCTGATACGATTATCATCTTCACATCATTATTTGTGTTGTTCTTCTATTGTAGGCCTGAAGCTAGTTGGGGTGAAGTATATATCTCCAGGGAAGGCTGATGGAGTGCTGAAACTGAAGCCTTACATTTCATCTATCGATAAGGAGATTCTTGAACAGGCGGCCCAGCACTGAGTCGGTTATTTACCTGAGCATTATTATCATATGGCAAAAATTAATAGTATCTGCTTCTCATTTGCTTTGTGACGGGGAAGTAGTTCTCCAGTTGAAAAAGTTGCACTTGCTTTGTTGCGTCTAGATACTATAATTAAAATTCCTTTGTGCAGACGGACTGACAGAAAATTTCGTGTATAAATTTGTTATGTTTGATTTTCTTCGTCGATGACTTGGTCTTTGAAGATATGTACAGTTTGTGGTGATTGGAATCTGTCATTAGCAGTTTGTCTCTTTTCTACTGTATACTCATTTGTCGATGTCATGAGTTATTATTTTTTGTTGGAAGAAGTGTACCTTGTTGATGTAGAACGATGTGGCCAATAGCTTGTGATACTTCATATTTGCAATTTAGAGAAGCAGAAACAGTTTTTTATAAACAAATAAAAATGAGTGGTGAATAAGTGAATAATATTGGTGAGTTTCACGTAATAAATGGTTCGACTTTTAACAGGTGTTAAACACTTGCCAAACATATGCAAATTGTAGGCATCATTAAAATGGAGTTGCTTTCATTTATTTACGTATCATGGAATGTGTAAAGCAATTTGTACGGATCTTACACAGCCCATTTGGGCCAGGACGGCCACTCAGACCCAGCCAATGCTGGGATGAAATTGGTCAGCTTCCCTGGGCCCATAATCTATGAAAATTTCAGGCTCTTCCGCAGTGATAATTGCTCATAGAAGAATGCTATGAGTACAGGAAGCATCTGCCAGAAAAAAAATACAGGAATTTAAAAAAAGTTGATGTGGCACTATTTAACTGACATTTCAGTTTCCGACACTGTACGCGCACCTTACCTATCTTTGATGAAGATACGAAATCCGATGTATATATATATTCTCGTTTGGGACAGATTAATTATTGATAAAAAAGCTTAAATTAATTATTAAATTTTCGAGATTATTACGAGATATCAAATGAAATCGAAATATTGAATTCTCAATGTCATTTCGAAGTGTTTACGATCTAATTTTCACCATCCTTAATGACATGCGAAATGGCCAACCGTAGAGAAAGTTCTCACTCGCCGAAGTAGGTCATTTACGTGGGTTTATTCCGACCGAAGTCAGCTACCAAAAAATCTGAAAATTTGTCCAGTTTAGGTAGCTGACTTCGTGGATTTATTCCGGCCGAATCCCGTGGAATTATGGGGAGATTTTTGGTGGTAATTGAAGAGGCCATTGTGAGCNATTCCAAGGGATTCGGCGCGAACAAACCCGGAAGTTAGCTACCAAAAACTCTAAAAATCTGTCCAGTTTGGGTAGCGGGCTTCGTAGGTTTATTTCGGCCGAATCCGTTAGAGTGATGGGGAGATTTTTCGTGGTAATTGAAGATGACACTGTGGGCTTTCAAACGGTATTCGAAATTGGCGGTATTGGTGGTCGGAAGTAGCCGGAAAATTGTCGCAAACTCTCCCAAAGAATCTGAAAATCTGGGCAGATTTTCAAATTTTTCGATAGTCGACTTTATGGTTATATGTCAGCCGAATCCCTTGAAGTTATGGGGAGATTTTTGGTGGTAATTGAAGAGGACATTGTGGGCTACCGTCCAAATCCGACAGTTTTGGTGGTCGGAAGTTACCAAAAAATCGTCGCAAAACTCGCCCAAAAAATTTGAAAATTCAGTGACCTTTTGTGAAAGAAATTTAAACTTCAGNGATTTTTGGTGGTAATTGAAGAGGACATTGTGGGCTACCGTCCAAATCCGACAGTTTTGGTGGTCGGAAGTTGCCGAAAAATCGTCGCAAAACTCGCCCAAAAAATTTGAAAATTCAGTGACCTTTTGTGAAAGAAATTTAAAGTTCAGTGACCGTTTCTGCAAATTTTAAATTTCAGTGACCGTTTTGTGATTTTTAGGTAACTTCAGTGATCGTTTGTGAAATTAACCCGTTTTATTTTAGTAAGACTGAGAGTTTGCATTAACTTTGGGAGCTTCTCGATTCATAAGCAAGACTGACATTTTAGGGTTAGCTATGGGCTACAATACTTCATAATCAGGTCTTAGAGTCCAGTTCAATTTTAGTCCCTTTTGACAACAATTATTTGAGAAAAATAAAGTTTTGAACAGAGATTTTTAAGATAATGTATGATTAAAAAATAGGAAATAATTTTGAATTTACGTACAAAATATTTTATTGTGTGAATGTAGTTAAAAATGAATGTAGAAAAATAAATCTGAAAATAATAATTGTAAAACAGGAGCTTAATAAGACTTCATAAGTGATGTGACGTATGGCCTGAGCACTATGCGGGGTTGCTCTAGACCAGCCAGTCCTATGCTTATTTTAATGGATTGGACCACTAGAGCTTACATCTTTAAATTAATACTGCGTTCACAATTTTAGAAAATTTACTAATAATTTTCTTTTTCAACCGAGTCAATGTCAAATATCAATTTTAATATTATATTTATAATTACTATTCATTTATTATTCACATATTTTGTGGGATCTAATTTTATTATTCCTAAAAAGTTAGCAATAATTTTAGACGAACAAAGGCAAAATCTTCTAGAGCCCTGCCAATCTTTCAATAATTTTTAAAATCCGATCTATTTTGACACTTTTTTATTTTAAAATTTTTATCTTAAACCAGCTGGAGAAAAGCCGATCACCTTAATATCAAAAAAGATAAGAGAATCAGGAGAAAATGTTCCTTCATAAAAATAATACATGTACGTACATAGAATTATAGATACATTAACCAATAATCAACATATATGGAGCTCAACTTAGATAAGTGACAAAAAATTTGGAATGTTTTGACGGCGAACAAAACTTTCCAAAACTTTGGACAACGACCAAAATATTTTATTTCAAGGAAACGTTTTGACATGTTTTGATGATTATATATGCTAGGTAAATAGAAAATATGTATTAAAAAAAAAAAATCCATGTAACTGTACTTTTAACGCAATTCAAATTTATCCAATCTAATAATTACACTATAATTTGATATTAATTGGATAACTTCGTCCAATTCCATCACTTGGACGGGTGAATATCGTTGACATAATAATGAATAATAATTCTTATTTATCTCACTGAAGTTCCACTAATTTCATGTTAATTACTAATGGCCCACGCATAGTAATCATCATTTATTGACTGTCAAATCATCATTTTTTTATAATAAATACAGACAATTTTACCTTAATTGAAATCAAATTAAGATATAGTCATCCAATTCAACAAAATTGAAGTACATAAAGAAACCCGACATCTTTCAAATGCACTGTGTTTCCGTGTTTTGATAAATAAAGTATTTAATAAAATCACCTCTTGACAATTTGCTAACAAATAGAACATAAAGAAAAAATGGTTAAAATCATTTGTTAAATTGTTACAAGTAGAATGTAAAGACGTTATTCTGAAGGAATTATAAGAAAAATAGAATAAAGATTTGCAAACAAATAAGTAGTAGTCAATCATTTTTTATTTTACCGTTTTCAATATTTGATTATAAAATAAAGTCTAAATATTTTAATTTACTAATTATTTGTGTATAAAAGACATACTTGTCAATTTATGAAAACAACTTAAATAACAAAATAATTGTTTGAACGAATTGTTTGATGGGTTACGCAAATTAAGCTGACTAATGATTGTTTGAGAAAATTTTGAACTTGCCAACTACGGCAAAGAGACTTAAAATATTAGAATTTCAAGAAAGTCCTTATTTAGTAAGGATTAAAATCAAATTTTTAATAAATTTTAATAAATGATGAAATATATGATTGAACAATTGTGAATATCATAAAATATATCATTAAAATTAATTGTTAACTTTGAATTAAATTAAAATATATAAAATCTAAATTTTAATTCCTACCAAATTGGGGTTAAGAGTGTGTTTGAGCCACATTATTTTGGAAAAATGTATTTTGGAATAGTAGACTGATGGAGAATGTGTGGTTGAAAAAGAAGGAAAAATTATTGATGTGATAGAAAATATTATTTTACTGAAGAATGTATGGTTGAAAATGAGTAGAAAAATATGAACAAAGATTTTAATGTACTTCAAACATGTCACTTTGGTGCACATTTTGGTTATAAGAATGCATTTTTATTATTGATGTGATGGAGAATATGTGGTTGAAAAAGAAGGAAAAATTATTGATGTGATGGAAAATATTATTTTAATGAAAGATGTGTAGTTGAAAATGAGTAGAAGAATGAGAATGAAAATATTAATATGTACCAAACAGGGGGGCTAAGTCTCATGGATAAATAATAACCATCAAATTATCAACTTAAGGTTCCTTTATCGACAAAAGAAAAGACCTATCGTATGTCATGTTTTCTCGTCCACAATGTGGCGATATTGAGTAATGTGTAATTGGGAAAAGCCAATTTGTCAGAAGAAAACGTCTAGAAGCAGTGCCAGAAAGGTATGTGACGGGAAGCAATTAGATGGAAGAAAATATTGTGTTTTGAACTATTCAATGATAGAATATCATGTGACATTATATAAATTATTATGTCAAGTATGATGTACATATAGCATTGTCCGGCATAATTTACTTTTATTGTTTAAAAAACTCACTCAAAATAAATTTAATATGAAAATATTATTACTTTCTACTGTAGCTTGCAGCAATAATGATCCAGTACACCAGGGACACAATCTGTAGCAATGCTCACTCAACCTTTCTCCATCTCGTCCACAATCTGTAGCAATTTTGCCTTTAAATATGCGCAACAAATACAAATATTTTAAAAATGTAATTATATGTACCCTGAATTTGTTGCAGGAGATACAGCTCTTGAAAATGAGTATTCAAAAGAGTAGCCTTTACCCATTCGTAGCATATTTGGTGTCACCTTTATATATTTTGAAATTTCATATCGTGTTGATTCTAGAAAAAAATCATACATCCATTTCAACATTTTATTTTCAATAAATTCATCTTGTAGACATTAAAATAAGTATAAATACCATGTCAAATAAATATAAATATAATAACTAACCTATAAAGGTGTGAAATAAGATAATGTTAACATCTTGAGATAAAATTCAATAATCAATATGATATCGAAGCCTAAAATGTTATTTAGCATATATATTAAGCTCAAACCAACGTTTAGATTTTAAAAAATGGTGTTTTAAAATGAGCCATCATCTTGTGAATACGCATTCATGGTAAAATCTTACATCGGTCATAGAAAATCAAAAAAACAAAAGGCTCGTGTTTGGTTTAGATAAAACTTATTTATTTTTAATAGATTTTGATAAAAATAATTGAAAAGCTTGGGATTTTATGTAATGTATGATTAAAATTAACTGTTGACTTTGATTTGAATTTTAATTCATTTTTTTAGTGGAACCAAACAAGGGCTAGGGTCCAATTCCTAACCTTTCATATTATGTTGTTATGAATACCAATTTTTCGCTACAAAATTTATCTTTTGCAACATGCGAAAAATGTTAAATATGAATTTGAATTTTTGTTGTAGTGTTTAAAAGTAATTTCTGGATCTCCAACTTATTTAAATCTATGAATTTGAATCCTTGTATGATGAAACGTGAATATTAAAATCACATGTGACTTTCAACATTGCAGAAACCATCAATGTCTTATTGGTAGTTATTTTCACGTAAAACTTGAAGCCATAGGCAATTTCAATGTCCATGGTCATAGTTTTCATCACGAGAGGATAACTTGAATTCCTTTTTCACATATGTAGATAAATTGAAAACTCAGACTCGCTGTCGAAGTCCATGTCCAATAAATTGTTGTACCCAGGGATGGAGTTAAGATTGTAGAGTTGTGGAGGCAAATTTCTATAACTAAAATCATGGGAGCAAATCTTGAAGTACAAAATTTCAATTGTGGGAACAAAATCGATAATTATAAAGAATTTAGAAAAGAACTTCAATAATTTGAAATTGAGCTTGAGAGCAGCTAACCCCGCTGCCCCTGCCCATACTAAATCCGCCATTGGCTTTACGGAACTGTTTTATACGTACAAACTCAAAAGTGAATGACAAATAAATTATCATACCGATTTGTTTAAACATATAAACTCAAAAATGCGTTCAACAACGAACAGAGAAGTAATGACAAGGCCAATAATGCATCATTTCTTTTGGATAACTTCTCAATTGGCACTTTCTCCTGTCATCTGTCTATATATTATAAAGAAACATTCATTCCCTTAAAAAATCTCATGGACTTTAAACCAACCTTATAAAAGCCTTTATCAATCCCTTTTAATAAGAAATACAACTCAAAAAAATCTGAATATATAGCTGATCATAATTCCACTATATGGTCATCTTTGACAGTATAAACACAATACATACAGATACATAAAATAATGAATATGGAGCTCATACCAGGTCTTCCATACGATGTTGGACTTGAATGTCTGGTCAGGGTTCCCTATAACCACTTCTCTTCTGTTGCATCTGTCTGCAGGAATTGGAGTCGTCAGATTAACGAGCCGGAATTTTGGCGCCACCGAAAAACTGCTGGATTGACCCAAAAAGTCATTATCATGGCACAAGCCAGGACTGACTCGAACCTGAAACTCAGGGTTAACAAGTATTCAGGTGCCCCAGTTTACCGGCTTACGCTTTTTGAACCGAAAACAGGTTACTGGGCCGAGCTGCCAATGATACCCGAGTACTCAGATGGGTTGCCTATGTTCTGTCAGGTAGTCGGAGTAGGGTTTAACCTGGTGGTGATAGGTGGGTGGAACTCGGTCACTTGGGAGGTTTTGAATACTGTTTTCATCTATAATTTTGCTTCTGCCACGTGGAGACGAGGTAGTGACATGCCAGGTTGCCGAAGATCATTCTTTGCATGTGCGTCTGATTCTGATCGGATGGTTTTTGTGGCAGGTGGACATGACACCAAGAAGCGTGCTATGAAATCCGCCATGGCGTATGATTTGTTGACCAACACGTGGGTCTTATTACCTGACATGGCAAGAGAATGTGATGAATCAAAAGGAGTCATCCATCGTGGCAAATTCCATGTCATCGGTGGGTACCACACCAGTATGCAAGGAAGGTTTGAGTGTAGCGCCGAAGAATTCGATGTTACAACTTGGCAATGGGGTCC
Source organism: Fraxinus anomala (assembly GCA_903798345.1). Lineage (NCBI taxonomy): Eukaryota > Viridiplantae > Streptophyta > Magnoliopsida > Lamiales > Oleaceae > Fraxinus > Fraxinus anomala. The sequence goes on along the minus strand of CAIGRN010201636.1, from coordinate 1,722 downwards.
AGTCCAAGAGGACTTCCTAAATACTGCCACATGTCCAAGGAATTGTGTGGATGGTGGAAACATGCTGTTGTACATGCCTCGGGAAACCATCATGGCAGCACGACAAGATTCCACGTGGCAAGATGTGGCAGAGCTACCAGCCGACGTCCGGAGTACATCTTATATGACAGCATGGCAGGGAAACCTATTGGTTATTGGATCGGGAGGATTTGGTGCGCCACATAAGGGATACCTATTGGATTTGAAGAGTTACAAGTGGGAAAAAGTTAACATACCAGAAAATTTCTCTGGTCATGTTCGATCAGGATGCCGCTTGAAATTATAATCTTAGTGATATAAAATAAGAGTTAGCCAATACTACTTTGTATAGAGTTGATTTTATTAGTGTCACAAACATCTAGCCAATTTGAATGTGTGGCAAATTTGGTATTTCAACTAAATGTGTAGACGTGTCTCTCGACTTGGTAAATGTATGTATTGTGTACCGAACAATTTTAGTTTATTTTTCTTTCTCATATAGAATATGATAATGCTATATTTGGTGATGTCATCTTAGATCACTATTGCTACCAAATAACGATCGATTAGAAATAACATCGATCAATCGTAGAACCGTTGAAAGTTTGCTGCAATCAATTGAAGTTCGAATGTTGTATTATATATTAACAGGCAAAAGCTCTTTGCTCACATACACACATAATTAGTTGCTGTAAAGGCAGAATAAGGTGGAACGAAGGAAAGAAGATAATTTGAAGGTGAAGAAAATTGAAGTTATCATTCTATCTTATCAATTATCACATACGAGAACTTTGTCACTGATGTGAAGTTCTCCTTATTAGGTTGTTATTCCAAGGATTTTATCTCTTTCGAATTGGACACAAAGTCCGCCCTTTTTATAATCCCATTGATAGTATTGGTGTGACACGCACAAAGATTTTTAACCTAGAGCCTATTGGTTACCAAATGTCAACGACTGGCCATTTGACAGAATGTCAACCTCGGCTCGTATCCATTTTTTACTGTTTCAAGAACTTCAAATGTCTTGCCTTGAGTGATTTATGTGTCATGTCTGGCAATGTAAGTATTTGTGACCATTACTTTCCATACTGGATGTAACGTGCATAAGACCATGTGCACACACTCACAAACACGATCTCATATCATACTTGACTATGTGTTCCTCTGTCGTACCCTTGTATTCCATTATGTCAGGAGCAGTTTATCCTAATGAGGGTAACATGTGTATTTATACCAAATGGGCATGAAAGCAACGTATGTAGTTTCCAAAGGTCCATTTATGGGCTTAAACAAGCATCTAGGTCTTGAAATATCAGATTCGATCAAAGCCTTAATTCTTATGGTTTTGCCCAAAATCTGGACGAGTCTTGTTTCTACAAGCGCATTGAAGTCAACAAAGTAATTTTTCTCATATTTTACTTAGATGGCATATTACTCATTGGTAATGATGTAGGGGCATTATCATATGTAAATAAATGGTTGGCTTTATAGTTTTATATGTAGGACATGGGCAGGCTAACTATGCTATGGGTATTCAAATCCTTCGAGAACGAAAGATCACGAGGATAGCCCTCTATGTAGCCTCATATATTGATAAAACAATGGTTAGATTTTCCATCCGAAATTTCAAAATTGTTACTACCCATTCTCAAATAGTCAAAGTCAAGGGTTGAATTGTCAAAGTCAAGGTCAAAGAGAGACTTA
>CAIGRN010201630.1:0-16418 GCA_903798345.1 Fraxinus anomala | reverse complement strand
TAAATAATACATGCATTAGTTGGAAGTCTCAACTTCAAAAACTAGTTGCTTTGTTTTCAATTGAGATTGAAAGCAATTGAAGTTGTAAAAGAAGGTTTATGGTTAAAAGGTTTATTAAATGAATTGGGACTTATGAAAACTCAGATGGAGCTCCAACAATCAAAGTGCCATTTTCTTAAGCAAAAATTCAATTTTTCATGATAGATCATAGATGTTAAATTTCATTTTACTAGAGATATAATTGATAGAGGTGATATCAGTTTGATCAAAATTCCTACTAAGTTAATTATGCTGATGCAGGTACAAAGGTAATACCACTTAGTAAATTCATTGATTTGTTGAGATTATTGAATCTTGAAGTTTGCTAATTTTTTTTTTTCTTTGAACAGGTAATAAGAGCACATGAAGTTAAGTGATTAAGTATGAATCCACTTAGTCCAATCACAAAATACGGAAAAGGTGGAGAATGTAGAAGTTTGGTTGCTGATTATTATGAGGCCCAAATATTCTGTTTATCTGTTGCCAGTTGAATTGTTACTATGGCACGATTTGTGAGTCCAACGTGCTTGTCCAGTAAGTAGAAGGATCTGGAATTACTAACTTGAAACATTTTTAAATTGGAAAGGCGTTTTTAAATGGATGAATGACATGTGGTTGAATATACACCGTTGGATGATAAATTGGCTTTGTTTCTTATAAATATTGGCAGATGACTTTAGGGTTTTCGTTCTTCGAAACTCAGCAACTTTCTTACTCGTGTTTTCATCTTTTCTATGTAAATTTTGAGCGATTTTCTGTATACATACTGAGTGATTGTAAAGGAGAAATATAGCATTTTCTCTTGTGTGAGATTGCACTTTTCTTGAGAGGATTTTTGTAAGATGATAGAGATTAAAGAGCTTTGTGTTCTTGTAATCGGATCTTTGCCTATTTTTGGCGGTGCTAGTGGATTGGAGAGTAATCCTAACGGATGTTCAACGGAGGATTAGGTTTTAGATAGTGGTCGTCGAACTTTCGAGGCCTTTGGCCGAAAATTCTTTGTGTTCGTTTATTTCTTGTTTTCTGCTTTGTGTATTTTTGGTTCAAAGCGTTGAGTAATCGATTCATAATATCTGAGACCAACAGATTAGGTGCATGTTTTTAAGTTATGATCTTCCTAAGCTATTTTGGGGAGAGGCCTTAAGAACTGCAACCTATTTAACTAATATTGATTTCAAAACTCTTGAATAGATTTGGTCTGAAAAACCTACATATTATTCTAGACTTAAGAAATTTGGTTGTGCATCATATTCACATCAAAGTGGAGACACTTGGAGGAAACCAAAGGCTTCAGGCTTTAGATTAGAGAACGAAATGACTTTAAAGTCATAATTAGCAGAAATGTTGAAAATTACGTAGTTTACTAATATAGTTTGACCTTACATGCAAAATTACGCTAATTAAAGTAACAGATGCTTTTAATTAGTTTCTAGATGGTTAAGCATACAATCCAATTTTCCTAAATTGAATTACCGTAGTTGTAATATTTGAAAAGTAATAAATAACACAAAATTTGATGACGGAGAAACCCAACTAGGTAAAAACTCTGTGACCAAGCCAGTTACCTCCACTATAGACAATGTGGGTTACAGTTCAATTCCAAACTAATTCCAATAGCCGTTGTAAACCCTGCAACTCCAAGATCTGTTGTTCCTTTTAGACTCACGATTTGCTACCGTAAATACTATCTAGCCAACCTGCTAGATCTCCCGATCTACCTCCTGTAGCTTCCAAGATCCGCTGTAAATTTTAGATTCACAATCTTCTACCATGATTTGATATATCAGTCTTACAATCTTCTGCACACATCTCTTTCAAGTGGATACACAGGAATCACATATTCCCGTTCTTCTTCCTAAATATGCAAGTATTTTGCAATTGTAGCACACTCAAGCAACCTTATGAATTTCGTCCCAAATATTTGTATTTATAGTTGGGGACGCTTAAGTGTTATGGGTTGTGTAAAACTCTTCAAAATCACAATTAGGATTTTTTCGGATCGACATGTCACTCGAGCAAGAAGCTAACGACAGGCGTGTGACACACAATTGCTCAAGCGAGAGCTCAGCGACTAGCGGGCGACAAACAATCTGTTTTTGTAGCTCGAGCAGTGTCCAGGCGATGGACTAGCAAAAATGCAGCACAGTGTTTCTCCTCTTTTTATGCTCGAATCCTAGACCTCATAACACAACTTGTACAAATTGCACCCTAGTTTCTTGACTTTTACAACACGTTACAAATTAATCATTTTGTCTACAGAATCGCCAACACTAAAAACTAACAAACTTCTCATTTGGCATTCTGTGACAAAATTATACAATAAGTCAAGAAAAACTAAAAAAAATCTAAACTACCAAAATTTCATCAAACTGTTGTCTTTTGCATTCCTTGTTAAACATGTTTCCTGAAATCCACAACTCAATACCCAGTGTAAAATCACGTGATACAGGAATAGCTTTTGAGTACTTGTATTGCGTTTATTTGTACAATCAAACTAGTTTTGTAGTTGGCTTTGTAATTCATCACAAAATATCAAAACTCAAACAGCTATGCATATGATATGCAATGCAGATGCAATGCACTTTTTCCACCTTACTACAAGTTCTCAAGCTACGTCTCTCCCCAACAACCCCTAAACATAAAACGATAAAATTCTTTTATAAATATTCTCTCCCTCTTTTTGTCACAAATGACGAAGGGATACGCAAAAATTTTGACATTAACATAAAAAATGCAGTCATTAGACTGTATAAGTATAATCAATGTACAGTAAACCTTCCCATATACTCAATCCAAGTTATCATGAAGTAAATTGTATAAGTGATCCATGTGTGTAAAGTATCACTAATCATTTGTAAGCAGGACTCCAAACCATAATTTTGTGAAAAAGGACGTGCTAAACAGCACTGTCAATCAGTATATTCCTCTACTTATAAAAATCAAACCATTTAAAACACGTTAGGACCTTTAAATAAAAGCTCATTTTGTATTGATATTTTATTTTCTCTGCCTGACTTTTTGCATATACATTTTCCATATTTTTCAATATTTTAAACTCATAATTATTTTTCGCATCTTAAATCCCGGTTCTTTTTCATTAAGCGACTAAAATGACCCATGTAAAGAGGTTTAAACCAGTTAACCCAAATCAATTGACCATAGGCATCAGGTTATGAGAAACCCCGCAAGTTTAATTGCTCAAGTCAAATAGACTTCGAAGAAGAATATAAGATATTGAGATTTTCATTACCGGGGATAAACTAGAGCATAGGTTTAATAAATAAGGTCAATTCATGTTCAAAGTCACCTTACTAACATGTGAATGACATCACAAATCTCGCACACTCGGTAGAGTCCCACTAATAATATCATAGTGTGTGCAGTGCAATGGTATATGAAAACANAGAAGAATATAAGATATTGAGATTTTCATTACCGGGGATAAACTAGAGCATAGGTTTAATAAATAAGGTCAATTCATGTTCAAAGTCACATTACTAACATGTGACTACCATCATAAATTTCACACACGCGGTAAAGTCCCACTAACAATATCATAGTGAGTGCAGTACAGATGGTACATGTAAACACGTATGCTAAGTACTCTAAATAACCTAAGTCAGCAATTGAAACTATATTACAGCTCATCGATAAAACTCATGCATGATTACAACACACAAGTTCAAGAATGTTATATATCATGCTGGAGTAAAAATTTCCATCTTTTTTTATTTTTTATTTTTTCAACTTTTCATTTTTTTTTTTTTTTTTGTGATTTTTATTTTAAAGTATGAATGCACCAAGCACACAAAATAAAATGTCAAACACAAAAGAAATAAAAAAAATATGCATGAGTTTTCTACCTAGAAAACAAATAAACAAATATGATGTATGCATAAATCAATGTCACACAATGATAAAACATGAGCATGCACCAAAAAATACCAAATCAGTTAGGTACGCAGATACTCTTACCTATAAGAGCACCGTGATCTAATTTTCAAATCACTTTTCTTCACCCAAACTTGCCTAGTGACAGGAATATTCCTATTCATCTGTGTCATTAAGTTTGTCAATTTACTCACTTGATTAGTAAGAAAGTCTATATGACCAACAAACTCCTGATTCTTATTTCTATTCAAGTTCTGATTTTTCTTTCTATTTAGGAAATGACGACATCTAGACCTTATGTGTCCTAACTCACCACAATGAAAACATGTAGGGATAAACCTAGGACCAAATGTATGTGATCGTTGATTTCTATTCTTACGTTGGTGGGTCCTACTCTATCTAGTAGGCCACTCTCTAACAAATCCCTTATCCTTAAGATCGGGGTTAGGCACATGTTTGAGTTGGTCAGTGGCAGGAACAAATGTGGTCTTAGAAGTACTAGCACTATTTTCCTTAAAACCTAGACCTCCCTTATTTCCAGCTGGCTTGCCCATTCTTAAAATGTTATCCAACTTTTCAGAACCACTAGAGAAGGCAAGCAGATATGACTTAGAATATTCTAGATTGCTCAGAAGGTTCTTAACCTTGATTTCTAAGGTCTCTTTCTCAGTGGTCAACCCGCTAATTCTCCTAGAGGACTTCTCAAGCTCACTGGTGAGATTCTTAAGCTGAGTCTCTAAAGTTTCATTCATGGATTTCACTTTACTCAGGATCGAGGTAGATTCCTTAATGTGCGTTACTAACTTCTCATTTTCCAATTCAAGTTCCTTATTCTTCGCACTCAAGGCATTGTTTTTAGTAAGAATCTTAAGACTCTCCTCATACATCTTATCTTAAGCATCTTGGATATCTTCCTCACTCACAGACTCTTCATCAAAATCCTCATCACTATCTAACTCCTATTCTCTTTCACTTCCCTGGTCAGATCCATTCTTAATTCTCGTAGTAAAGGCAATATATTTTCCATTTCCTCACGAGTGAATTTCTCACTCTGATTGTTCGAGTTAGACTCATTATCAGTGAGAGTAACATTCATAGCCTTATCCGAATTACTCACTCTGATTGTTCGAGTTAGACTCGTTATCAGTGAGAGTAGCATTCACAGCCTTATCCGAATTTTTCCTACTGCTAGGGTACTAACTTCTAATATGAGCATAACCTCGACAGTTATGATATCTCACAGATTGAGATCGCCTTCTAGACTCACTAAAATCACCTCGTTATTTCTCTTTAGGTTTCTGTTTATTCCTAAACATTTTTTGAAATTTTTTAGCAAGGTAAGCTAACTCCTCATCATTAGGGGAATCTAAATCTGAAGACTTCTTCACAGTGTTTAAGGCCAAAGACTTATCGTTTGTCGATTTAGCTAATGTCAGTTCATAAGTTTTGAGAGATCCAACCAACTCTTCCACCTTAATAGAGTCTATATCTTTACTCTCCTCAATAGCAGTGATCTTCGGTCTAAATCGTTCGGGTAAGGATCTAAAAATTTTACGCACTATCTTAAGCTCAGGGATTTTCTCTCCTAGGTTGAAACTAGAATTCACAATGTCGTTTAAACTCGCATAAAACTCATAAAAAGTTTCATTCTCTTTCATCATAATCTCTTCAAACCTAGTGGTCAGCATTTACAATTTTGAGCTCTTAACAGTCTGAGTTCCCTCATGTGTGGTCTGTAAAATATCCCAAACCTCTTTGGCTATCTCACACATAGACACTATCCTAAACTCTTCCGGGGATACCACCATAAATAAGACATGTAAAGTTTTACTATTCCAGTTACATTCATCTACCAATTAGCAATGGGAGTGCGGGTCACAACGTTGTCTACAGTTGTACTAGGGGCACTCTAACCATTCACCACACTCAGCCAAATCCGTTTATCCATAGATTTTAAGAACAATCTCATCCTAACTTTTCAATAGGCATATTTAATGCTATAAAGTATGGTGGGACGGATAATGAACTACTCATCTAGACAAATTAAGGTTAGGTATCAAAATTAGGCTCTGATACCAATTGAAAATTACGTAGTTTACTAATACAGTTTGACCTTACATATAGAATTACGCTAATTAAAGCAACAAGTCACTTTTAATTAGTTTCTAGATGGTAAAGCACTTAATCCGATTTTTCTAAGTTGAATTACCGCAATTGTAGTATTTGGAAAGCAATAAATAACACAAATTTTGATGACGGAGAAGTCCAACTGGGTAAAAACTCCAGGACCAAACCAATTACCTCTACTGTAGATAATGTAGGTTACAGTTCAATTCCAAACTAGTTCCACTAGCTATTGTAAACCCTACAACTCCAAGATCTATCGTTCCTTCCAGATTCACGATCTGCTACTCTGGATACTATCTAGCTAACCTACTAGATCTCCCGATATACCTCCTGTAGCTTCCAAGATCCGCTGTAAATTCCAGACTCACAATCTTCTACCAAGATTTGATATATCAGTCTTACAATCTTCTGCACACGTCTTTTCCAAGTGGATACACAGGAATCACCTATTTCTGTTCTTCTTCTTACGCTTGAATCCCTTCTTTAAAGTTTTACAGTGTTTTGGATTAACGAAACTTGATGTTTTCCCAAAACTGAGTTGACGAATCACAAGAATGATGTGGATGAATCAATCAATGAATTGCCTCTTAGATATCTCAAACAATGATATGCAAGTATTTTGCAATTGTAGCACACTCAAGCAATCTTATGAATTTCGTCCCAAATATCTGTATTTATAGTTGGGGACGCTTAAGTGTTATGGGCTGTGTAAAACTCTTCAAAATCACAATTAGGATTTTTTCGGATCGACATGTCGCTCGAGCAAGAAGCTAACGACAGACGAGTGACACACTGTTGCTCGAGCGAGAGCTCAGCGATAGGCGAGCGACATACATTCTGTTTTTGTTGCTCGAGCAGTGTCCAAGAAATATGCTAGCAAAAATGTGATGCCGTGTTTTTCCTCTTTTTATGCTCGAACCCTAGACCGCACAACCCAACTTGTACAAATTGCACCATAGGTCCTTGAGTTTTACAACACGTTACAAATTAATCATTTTGTCCAAAGAATCGCCAACATTAAAAACCTAACAAATTTTATTTTAACAAAAATGTGATGCCTTGAATTGTTTCTTCCAATTTTGATTCTATTGAAAATTCATTAATAAAGGAAACTATTTTAGAGACTCAAAATTTTGAGAATATTGTACATGATTATCAGATTGAGATAGAGACATCCCAATCTGAACCATATCAAGTACAATCTTATGAACATTACCAGTCTCAAAATTTGACCTTAATTGACTACCAATTGATCTGAGATAGAAGTAGAAAAAATAGATTTCCTTCTACTATTATAAGCAATTATTCCTTTATTGTGAACCAAATATTTATGAAGAAGCAATAAGTTGTAAAGAATCTAGCTTTTGGAATGAAGCCATCATAGATGAAATGGATTCCTTAATGAAAAATAAAACTTTGATTGTCGCTAAAACTGTAGTAGTTAGTGCTAGTAGTAGATCAAGATATGCAACGAGCATAAGTCATTTTTTTAAACCACTTATCCTATGTATAACATAAATAATTATATGTATTTTTTTAATTTTAATCGAAAGATTTATTTAGTGAACGTGAAGTACCGCGGGGCAAACAAGGTTGTAGATGTGATAAGCCTAAAATTCATAAAGTAGGTGATTGCAAATGGATATATAAAGTTATAGAAGAAGAGTCTAATGTTGAAAATGGGAGATATAAAGTTAGATTAGTAACGAAGGGTTTTACATAAAGGGAAGTGATAGATTTTTTTATTTTTTTTTTTAATTTTAATAGAAAGATTTATTTAGTAAATGTGAAGTACCGCGGGACAAACAAGGTTGTAGACGTGATAAGCCTAAAATTCATAAAGTAGGTGATTGCAAATGGATATAAAGTTATAGAAGAAGAGTCTAATGTTGAAAATGGGAGATATAAAGTTAGATTAGTAACAAAGGGTTTTACATAAAGGGAAGTGATAGATTACAAAAAAATTTCATCTGTTGCAAAATCTATATATAGCAGAATTTGCTTGCCATATCTGGTCATTTTGATTGGGGATTGGATCAGCTTGTTGTTAAAATAACTTTCTTAAATGGTGATTTAGATTAAATTCTATATATTAGTCAACCTGAGGGTTTTGAGATATAATCCAAATATGGCAAATTTTGTTTGTTAAAGAACTTTTTATATGATTTAAAACAAGCTCCTAGGCAGTGGTATAAAAAGTTTAACTCATATATTCGAATATTAAATTTTATGAAAAGTAACTTTGATTCTTGTTTCTTTTATAAAGGTGTGGATGGTTATCTGTGTATCTGTTACTTTATGCCAATGATATGTTTTTAGCTTGCTATGATAGAAAAGAAATATACAAAATAAAATCTAAGTTTGAAATAAAAGATCTAGATCAAGTTTAGGGAATTTTAGGTATGAAAATTAAAAGGGATTGAAAGAACTATACTCTTTATGTGAATCAATTCATATGTAACTAAAATATAATAAAAATTTCTCTATTACATATTCAAAACCTATCTCTCTGTATTTAGCAAGTTATTTTAAACTTTCAAGTAAACAATCACCTATAGCTAATGAAAAGTTAGAAACGATGAATAAAATATCTTATGTTAATGTTGTTGGCTTTATTATGTATTTAATGGTTGCACCAGACATGAACTAGCTCGTGGTATAAGCATTTTAAGAAGATTTATGGCAAATGCAGGCTTACTATAAAAAGGACGTTAACATATCTGAAAGGTTCACTTGAATTAGGTTTGAAGTTTAAAAATGTGATGAGGGTATTATTTTTGAAAGGCCACATAGATTCTGACTTTGCAGGAAATTTGGATAAAGGAAGATCAACTTCTTCTTATATTTTTACTCTGTGTTTGGTGTATTAGTTGGAAATCATCGCTATAAAAGATTGTAGCTATATCTTCCATTGAGGTAAAATATATTCTAGCTTGTGAAGTTGTGAAAGAAGGGCTGCTGTTAAGGGCTTTGTTGAAGGAAATTGATTTTATTGGCGAAGTTTTTAGGTTATATACAAATAATCAAAGTGCAATTCATCTAAGTGAAAATCATGTGTATCATGATATAACAAAACATGTTGATATAAAATTTTATTTTGTTAACGACATGGTTAAAAAAAAAAGTATGATTACACTTGTTAAAATTCCTACTGTGTATAATCCTTTCGACTTGGTATTAAAGTTCATCCTTTGAATAAACATAGAAATTGCTTAACAAATCTAAATATTACATGAGAGTGTAATGTTTAGAATAATGTAAGCAAAATGGTTTACTTTATTAGTTCAAATTAACTCTAGATTTTTTGGTTTTTTACAGGTTAATCATAAGAGCAAGTGAAACGTTTATTGTGAAGTTTCAGTTACTAGTTTTTAGTCAAATAAGTTCAACAAAGTGAAGATTGTTGACCAAATCCAAATTGACCACTGCTTTTTAAGAGTAAAAATCGTGATTCTTTAAAGTACAGCTTTGGCTCACTTAAGTGGATTGATCTTGTCCTTACACGTGACGAATTTGTGATCGTTGGATGGAGGTTTAATTGTTGTCTCTTATAAATAGGGCTTAACCCTATTCTATTGATTTTCATCTGGTTTTCTCAATCGTTTATACTCTCTGATTTTGGTTCTTCTATGTAAAATTTGTGTGTATTTTCATGTTTGTTTATTGTTGGTGATTGAGAGGAAAATGTGTTTACTGTGTTAAACGTTTTGCAATCTGTGAGGCGAGAGAAACATTAAGAAATCAGAAGATTTCTTCGCACAGGTGTATTGAACATTCTTCGCTTGATTTCTCGTATCTGGAGCAAAATCTACCTCGTATTTGCTCAACGGGTGAGTAATGTTTAGAAGAATGTGAACATCAAAACTCGTTAAGGGTGAAAAATCTTTTGTGTTCCATTGTTTAATTTCTGCATAATTTTACTTTGTTAAATTAAGTTTAAACGATCGATTGGGACCAACAGGTTGCAAACACCCATCCATCATTATATTATAAATCGTGCATTATCTCACACGATCATTTTTTTTGTCAGATATTAGATGAAGTTCTTTACTAACAAATATGATTGGAGCGGCCTTTGTTGAGACTTGTAATTAACCTTTCCTAGTTTAGATAAGTTTCTAAGCTTGGATCACTATGCATAACTAAAAATTAGTTTTTCATATGGAAAGTTCAATATTCGTTTTGTTTTTCTTTGTTTGACTAACTTGCCACCATGTATAGAAAAAAAAAAAAAAAAAGGGAAATTTTACTTGTTTTCAAAAATGCATTCATAATGTTTTATTCTGTAAAAATATTGAATTTATATTTCTGAAATTCATTGAATTTATATATACTAGTCTTTGCATCTAAATATATTACATTATATTATTCATCGGTATATAAATATTAAGGTCGTTTGTGACACGCGAAAAAAGTTTGTGCATAGAAAATGTTACAGAATACTCTATTTATTGTTGGTGTAATAATATTGAATTCCCAATGTTGATATTCATAATGAATACATAAATCACTAGACTTTGAATGTGTATATGCTATATTAATCGGTGGTAAATAATAGTAAGGTGTTGTGAGAGGATGAAAAGGTTCGTGCATAGAAAATGTTACTCATTTTCATAGATAAACTCGCAATATTCTATTATTTTTCGGTGTAAAGAGTACTGAATTCATATTTCATCTTTGCATGTATATATATTTTATTAATTGATGTTAAATAAATATTAAGGTCATTTTCAAGTAAAATTATTGAAATCAGTTTTTATTTTTATCCAATTTTTTTTTTTTTTTTGTTTGTTTCTTCTCTCTCTACGTTATCTCAAGTCTTATCTTAATTAAAAAAGCCTTGTTCACTTAGTTCATTTTCTTTTTTTTTTCTTTTTTTTTTGCCCTTTTTAGCTATCACTACTTGGTAAATGTTCTATCTCTTATTTTAATTTTATATTATTTGACTAGTTTGACAAAAGTATTACAATAAGGTATTCCCCACACCTTAGTTTTTGGTATTCTTATGCAGGAAAAACAATTGAACATGATTAAAAAATAAATAAAATATTGATTTGATGACTCCATTTTTAAGTAGCGTGTTTTGAGCTTGACTATAGGGTTCGAAGACTAGATAAGTACATTTATATAATTCGATAAACTTAAAAGTTGTAAAGAAATCAAATAGTAGGGAAATGACATTTTCGTTATGTAGATTTAAAATATATACTAAATGAAATTTGTAATGAAGATAATATATGACATATTAAAAGTATGAAAACTAATAAGGAACAATTGTAGTTATGAGATTTTAATATTACATTTTTGTCTTATTTGTCAAAAAAAAATTAAAAATAATAATAATAATAATAATAAAAGTTCTTAGTTAAATTTTGACCCCATTGAGCTTGAATCTTGGGTCCGTCCCTATTTGCTTAGATATGTAGCGAAATGAATCGTGTTATATATTTGATAAGATATTTTTCCATGAATAAATACGAAGAAGCGTTCTAAGAGAAGGAGATATAGGAGCCCTTGTTGGTCTAAAAATATAGATTTTGCAATTTTGCAATATATAATATAATAAATAGATTCATATTTTTTTAAGATCATTCGTAGGAAAGGTTCTTGCATAGGAAACATTACTTATATTTTATTCATTGTCAGTATAAATATATTCAAATCACAATTTTTAAATTCTTTACATATTGAGTTTATATATATCAAGAGACTTTGAATGTATGCAGGTTATATTAGTAATCGACAAATGAATATTAAAGTCATTTGGGACAGACGTGAATAGCTGGTGCATGGGAAATATCTCCTTTTCAAACATATACTCGTATGTTTTTATTTATTGTTAGTGTACAAGTATTAAATTCAATATTTTGAAATAAATCTTAAGTCCATTTATGAAGGGCAAGAAAGACTCATGCATAAGAAATTACTTATCATTTGAAACACATAGTTGTAAAATTTTATTTATTGTCAGTGTAAAGAATATTCAATTTACAATTTTGAAATATTTATAGAATCTACATATCATTTGGAAAGTGAAGATCACGAAGGCTTACAACGTCATACGTGGCATCATCGCGTATTCTCATGTTACGACAAGGCAGTGTGATCCATGAATCCTGGTATGGTCTTTGCACGGATAGCAACCTCAGTTAAACCTCCTCTCCACCGAACCTCGCTTGATCTCAAGGGAAAATAGTGAACTCCATTAGGTTTGGTGGGCAAGGACTAGATTCGAAGCATTTTGCCTTGGTTTGTTAACTTCTGCTATGTGATGATTAGGACAACTACAGTGTGAACCTAGCAACACTTTGCCACGAGAAAACTACCTCATCAATTCTTAAAGGAAGTTCTTAAGGGATAATCTCCAACAATGTCAACTATTTCATAGAGGATGTAAACTATTTCTTAGAGGAAACAAACTCCATAAAGTAACAACATTCGGCTAATGAAGAGAGGGGATGCGTGTGAACTAGAGTTGCAACATTTTAACCTAATTCAACTTGGTCTCACAAATAACAATGCACAAGTTAAGCTATAGGTACACTACTATCTAAACTAGCCAAATTTCTGTTTTTCCGTTTCTACTACACCCAATTCTCTGTATATTGTTATTCATTTTCCGGGAATTGATTTGACATTGAAGTATGATTCTCGCCCTTTATCTTGGTCCCATGGTCTTAGTGCCTATCGGTTTCTGTCCAAGTGTCTAGATATACCGTTATGATTTAAACGAGTATAATAAGATAGCAATATGAAAAATAGATTAAACAAGAACAAGAGATTTACATGGTAAAAATATTTAAGGGTAGAAGAGGAGAATTTTATTAATATCAATAATGGATGATTACAAATTACTGTGTAGAATGTAAGAATTTATTTTTTTAGAGGTTTACTCATATATATAGTGTAAAGAAGAACATAAGATGTGGTGAAATTCAACTATAATAAATCTATACAATAATGGAGTCTTTGGGATAAGATAGGATTCAAAAAATTGCCAAAATTGCGAACTGATCAAAAATTGGATTCGAACGGTGGCCGGCTACTCGAGCAACTTCTTCCTGATTAGCGAGTAATGGCTTCCTTGTTCTGAGCGCTTGACCGGTGCTAAGCAGGATTCTTCCTTCTCTTTGCAAGATTTCTTCATCTCTTATTGCAACTTGGACTTTTTCATGATATCTTTAAGTCCAATACAAATTTCAAACTCTCAATATCCAAATTGAATTCCGACTAGAATTCACAAATAGATTGCAACTAGAATTCTCAACTAGTATTCAAATAGAATTCTCAAATAATCTTCTAAATAGAATTTGGGTCACAACCTAATTCTAACAAATCTCAACCATGAATTGAAT
This sequence comes from Fraxinus anomala, assembly GCA_903798345.1. NCBI lineage: Eukaryota > Viridiplantae > Streptophyta > Magnoliopsida > Lamiales > Oleaceae > Fraxinus > Fraxinus anomala. The sequence continues at coordinate 3,006 of CAIGRN010201630.1, read as the reverse complement.
TTCACTGCAATGAACAAAATTTCAGAAACTTCTCCACATGGAGACAAGTTCTACTGCAAGGAACTTAACTCTTCAACCAAAAATTCTCTACCAAAACAAATCCTTCATTAGGAAAAATTCTCCATATCTTCCAAAAAACCCAACTAAGGTAAATTCAAAAAATCAATTGAATCCATGCACTGCTTAGCAGGATTACCTTGGGTAGAAACAATTTAATATTTACCAAATATGGCAGAAACATGCCCTGTAATAAAATCAACACAAAATGCTTCTAAGGGACATTATATGCTAGACTAAACACATTTGAGTGCACTTAAAGCATAAACAACAAAATTAGCTTCACCATACCTTTGTGGAGGCTTAATATCTCTTCTAGATCTATCTCTAGCAATTGAATACAATAGTAACATTAGTGATTGTGGTAAAGTGACATTATCTATAATTTTTGAACTCGACTGAGATATACTATTTAATATGGAGTTCAAATTAAACTCCAACGATGTGGAACCAAGCATAAAATCTACCTGAGTCCTTAACTTTCGTTGATTAATATTCAAAGATTCCGTGGAAATGAGAAAGACATATAACTGTGACATTTTCTATCCTTTCAACATAATATGGGCACTTTTACTAGCCTTCAAACCTGCACAAGTGTACATGTACCGTTTTGATTCAAGAGTACTAAAGGAAATAAGATTTAAAAAAAATCGGGAACGTGTCTCGCAATATCAAGTGTTTTGACAATCCCATCAAACATCTTAATTCTGATTCTTTCAATACTAGCTATCATATAATGTGAATTATTTTTCATTACTACAACACATTTGGAAACAATTTTATATGTTAAGAAAAAATCCCAATTAGAAGACATATGAAAAGTGTAAGTATATCAAGAATCCAATCCTCGTCAGGTTTGGAGTCGTCGTCAGAAATAACCAAAAATTCTCCATCATTGTACCTATCTTCTGTAATACTAACTTCACCTAAAGTTTTTGATTATTTTTCCTTCTGATTTGCAACAGCTAAATTTTCCTAATTCTGCAACTTATAACATTCCTTTTTTATGTGCCCGTCTCTTACAATAATTAATGACTTTATTACTGTAATTAGACCTTAATCTGCCCCACTCCTAATCACCATCAACAAAACCATTTCTATGAACTTCATATTCAACAAGATGCTTTTTCTTCTCCTTTGAAAATAGAGCATCATAAACTTTTTCAATAGTGGAAGTATCACAATTGTATAAGATCATATCTCTAAATGACATGTATGAAGCGGGCAGGAAACATAATAATATTAATCATAAATCTTATTCATCATATTTGTCTTCCAAGATTTTTAAATCAGTGACAATTTTCTTAAAACGGCTTGATGATCTTTCAGTGACGTCTCTTCCGTCATACGATGAGAATAAAGATGCTATTTCAAGTGAAATTTATTGGTTAGACTTTTTGTCATGCATAATTGCTTCAGTTTTAACCATAATGTAGCTACAATTTTCTCCTTCAAAATGTTCTGAAAAATATTATTCGAAAGACAAAGATGTATTTGTGATAAGATCTTTCAATTTTTATGTTGTCTCTCCTCCATAGATAAAGTTGAGGGCATTTTGTCAAATCTCAACAATGCATCATGAAAATCCATTTGAGCGAGCACTGCTTGCATCTTTACCTGTTAAAGCAAAAATCTGATACTGCGATCCACCAGTGAAATATTATACTTCATAGTTGCCACAAGAAAAATATCAAATCTCGAACACCTCACTCTGATACAACTTGTTTTGATTTGAAAGAGTATAATAATATGGTAATATGAAAAAATAGATCAAACAGAATGCAAGATTTACGTGGCAAAATATACCATGTACAAAGAGAATTTTGTTAATATCAATAATGAAGGATTACAAATTATTGTGTAGAATGTAAGAATAGATTTTTCTAGAGATTTACTCTTCATATATATAGTGCAAAGAAGAGCCCAAGATGTGTTGGAGTTCAACTATAATAAATCTATACAATAATTAAGTATTTGGATAATATAGTATTCAAAAAGTTGTCAATACCGCAAATTGATCAAAAATCGCATACGAGCCGCTGTCTCATGGAGGTCGAGTGGTGGTTTGCCGCTCGAGCGGCCTCCTTGTGACTAGCGAGCGTTGGATTTCTTGTTCTTTGCACTCGAGCAGTGTTGAACGTGTAGCGAGCACTGGGCACGATTATTTCTTCTCTTTGCACGATTTCTTCCTCTCATATTGTAACTTGGACTCTATCATGATTTCTTAAAATCCAACACAAATCCAAACTCCCAATATAATTCCCACATTGAATTCCAACTAGAATTCACAAATAGATTTCAACTAGAATTCTTAACTAATATTCAAATAGAATTTCCAAATAGTTTTCAAAATAAAATTCGGATCATACCTTAATTCTAACATATACCAATATTTTTTAAGACAACAGTTGACAAATAAATATGGATTCGTGCACAATATTGAAAAATGCTAGCCAGGAATCCTTTTAGAATTCTTAGAAGAAAATATTTGACTATTGTTGTCTAACACTGAAAACTGTATCAGATTTAAAAGCATTTGATTTCTTTACAAGGAAGAAACAGCAAGTTGTCTGTTTTTAGGCTTGACTCCATTATTCCGTACATATCATTTGATTATTTATAAATAGAAAAGAAGTGACTATGTTTTAACTTTAAAGTCGTCGACTTGTAATCATACTGAAATTAATGATTATTTTCAAATCTTTGAATTTAATTATAAGTAGTGGCAGCACAAACCGCCCACTATTACTTCTATAAACTATGCATTATGGATAATGGTGATTTCTTTTAATAGAATGATGATTCTCAAGAATTTATCTTTCGCTATTTATTTATAATTGGAGTCATTTATTGGTCCTTTTGCACTGCTAGTTAAACTAGTAACAAGGGAAGAGCATAGAAAATGTTATAATATTTGTTATGGATATTAAATTCATAATTTGGAGATTT
>CAIGRN010201624.1:0-11698 GCA_903798345.1 Fraxinus anomala | reverse complement strand
ATACAGAAATAAAAACCTGGACTACATGCTTGCATTTTCGAGAAGTAAGCTTGTATTGCAACAGCGTCCCCTTCCCCGAGTCTTAAACGCCGCACTTTGTCAATGAAATTTCGGCAGTCTTTCTCAACACATGTCATATACTCAAATCCATCTGCCTCCACTACAGCTGAGTTATAGCTTTTATGCACGGGTATTCCTGCTATATCATTTACCTCAAGTCGTCTTTTAATGTGTTCACTAACTTGTCGATTGCATCTATACAACCTAGATTTGGATGGGCTTGTTTTATGGTTATGCTCTAAATTAACAACGTTTATACGCCATATTCCACAAACATCAGAACAAGCAGTCAACCTGGCTTTACACCCTGTTTGAATTGTAGGTATCGGCTTAAGAGATGTACTATTTTTACGGTTTTGCCGACCTTCTCGACTACAAGTAAAACTCACATATCGTATGATCCCATCATCTCCCTTTGTTGAGTTTCTTTTTCTAACAGGAAAACCTATTTGATAAGCGTATCTCTTGTAGAATTCAAATACTTCGTTCTCATCGGCAAATTTCATACCAACTTCAGGCACGATAATCTCATTTTGTGTTCCTAACATTTCCCCAGCCACACCATGGTCACACACAAGCTCAGAAGAGTTAACATTCGTTCCTGTAAGGATTAAGATTACACATTATCAGTAAATACTCAGCCACTACATGATATTCCAGACTGTTTTTCGGGCATGACTTGGACAGATTGACACATTTTGAAACCTCTAATCTTATCTTAACAAAAAATAATTCACTTGATGAAAAAAGACAAAATTACAAGTAATAGAGGGCACAGGAGTTGAAGAAAAAAGGGTAAATAGATAATAGAAAATTCTCCAACTAATAATCCTTCACTCTTCTCTCTATATATCTATCAACAGCAAAGTTCAACCAACCCCTTCTCTTTGCTGCTACATTTTCTATATGTTAGAAGCCCAAAAAATGTCATGAAAAGAGGGTTAGTTCTTTCTTTAATAATCTGGCAGCAGCTTTACTGCACTTTCAACTTCAAAGCCCCAACAATATGTTGTCAATGCCGGCTCTCAAGCACATGTCCTTCACTAGAGCACTAATGCTTATTTTTAGTAATACACATTTTCCCGCTTCAATCATAGATAAGCTTACTAAAAAATAGTTTACCATTTGAGCCGTCGCATTCAACTTGACCAGCGTCCATATCGGAGAAGAAGAACATTTCATCGCTTATACCGTCCATTTCATGTCTGAGAAAGGTAGATTGAAATGGAAGGAATTTCGATTTTGATTTCGATTTCGATTTCGAGTTTGGTTTGTTTCTCTTGTATTTGAGGGGAGAACATTGAAAAGGGGGGAAATGGAACGAGAGAAAGGAAACGAGGGCTTTGACTTCAGTTTTGTGGGTTTTTTTTATTTTACGCGAGTTATTGACTGAAGGAAAATGAATTTCAAAATCTCGCCAGCTCAGCTTTATGGACACGGCTATGTGCAATTTTATGTACTCCCAGCATTATCCATAATTTTATTACTTGGTCAGGTACAATAAAATCAACCTTTCCCATTTGCATGGCACTTTTGGCCCAAAGAATTTTCCTACACATGCACTACACTAGCAAGCATTGAGAGATGCAATAGGTTATTGTAAGAATTTGGGGCTCCAATACCCAATTTTCGGGCTAAAAAAAAGGCCAAAACGACACCACATGCCTAATCTCGACTCAACACCTTCCTCTACTTGGTTGCCCCAAGATTTACATCCACAAAGGAATATGGTGGTTGTGGTTAGCAAGTCCACATAGGAATGAAGAATAAGAGAGTAATAATGATAGAATCTCACCAAGAAATCTCCCCAAAGAACCGGCCACCTCTCTCTCTCTCTCTCTCTCTCTCTCTCTCTCGCGCACTCCTCTCTTGCACCAACACACCACACGATTTACTTGGGAGGGATGGGTATATATTAGGTTATCAACCTAATTTGGGCCAAGACTCACCTCTCTTGATGGGCCAACAAAACCAATAAATGAGCGAAGATAATGGACTAACAATAATCCCAAAAACCACACAATAATCAAAACCACCAATCCATCTCCAACTTGGGCATTCCAAAAGTATCGATAGTATTCGAGTCGAGCTAAGTCTATGATCTCGCTAAAATAATCCGACAACTGTTTTATATCATCGCCCGGATTTATTGGGTATCAAAAAACCCAATAGTTATAATTAAGATTTAATAAATGAATGATCTATACGTTTAACGTATTCATATACATATAGTGTATATGAATATTGCTATATTTATAGGATAGATTGTATACTTAAAAGTGGATAAGATTGAGATATGGCTGAATTTAGGTTTGATTGTAGATTTATTCTACACCATTTTTGATTGTCCAGATATGATTTAGCAATCTGGATTTTTACCTAATTTTATATCGAATTCATCTCTAACGAAGTTTATTTTCAATCTACATGATATTAAGGTCGCTAAATTTTAATTTCATCGGATAATAATATCACTACCACATAGACAAACGATGACTCTTTTATAATAGTTATAAGTCGAGTCTTATAAACTTTTTCCTCATTTTGTGTTTGAGTGTCGTCAAAGAAAACCATGATCAAGGCTTGGTGGAATACATTTAACTTTTCACACTTTCAACAGCAACCATTAATTTTTTTCGGGGGCATGCAGCCTTAAAAGTGAATTGGAGCTAGCCCATTTTTGTTCTGCTTTAAATTGTGGAAAAACTGTATCCCAGTAATTAAATTGTAGTTCAGATTCAAGTAAAAGTAATCAGTTAATGAAAAACTTTTGTCGTCATAGTAAAAATCAAACAAAAGACATTTAAAAATGTAAAAATATATTCCTAAATTGCATTAGTTGCACGAAGAGGGATATTTGGAAATATCGAAGAATCTGTTGTGGATAATTTAGTTGACCATAATTGGAAAGTTCACTTGATTTATTTATATTCTTTCCTTATTGTCTCATCTTCAATAAGGTAACATTGATATAACGCGTCTATAAATATGGTAATCTCTCTTCTCCACAATTGGAAAGTTTCCTTATTGCTTCATCCTTAATGGTGTCTATATATACTCCAAGAACCATTAATTTCACAACTTCGAGTGGAATTTCTGTAGCCTGCCTTTCCTTACAAACTGCATATTCTCATTTTCACTTGGCTTTTGTGGTTGCCATTCCTAAATCTTTATTCATGGAAATCCAAGAAAAATGCACCCGATCTTGTAGTTGTATTAAGGCCAAGGTGGTGGAAATTGTGGAGAAAACCAAGAAAATCGGACAAGATGATCCAAGGAGAATTACACACTGTGCAAAAATGGGATTAGCTCTCACATTAGTGTCCTCCGTCTACTATTTCAGGCCTCTCTATGATTGCTTTGGACAAGCTGGAATGTTCGCAGTTTTGACAGTTATGGATGTTTTCGAATACACAGTTGGTAAGTCTAGAGCGTAATTAACAATTAGTTATTATAGTTATATAAATATTAACCAATTTTACCCTATCAATTTTTTCTTCAGGTGGAACCATATCAAAATGCCTTAACAGAGGGTTTGTAACATTGCTAGCGAGTGCTTTAGGGCTTGGAGTTGAATACTTGGCCACCCGCTGTGGAGAGAAAGGAGAGCATGTTCTTTTTGGCATTCTAATTTTCATTTTAGGTAAACTCGTACAAAAAACCCTTCTTTTAAAACTCAACATTTCTGTAATCTTGACTGCAACAAAAGTAGATTAATCAGATTTAAGAAACTTCATTATTTACATAACATGAATTGTCTTCAAAATATCCAAATGCAGCTGCAGCAACAGTGTTTACGAGGTTTTTTCCAAAAATCGAGAGGAGGTATGATTATGGAGTCGTGATCATCCTCACCATCTCACTGATGGCTATATCGGGCTATCGAGTAGACAAAATTATCCAGCATGCTAACCAAAGGCTGTCCACACTTCTCATTGGTGCCACAACCTGCGTTGCAATCTCCACATTCATATGTCCAGTTTGGGCGGGTCAAGATTTGCATAATCTGGCTGCTGAAAATTTAGAAAAACTTGCAAGCTTCTTAGAAGGTACGTGTGGAATAGCGACAAAAAATTGTCCTGGTACTTGTGAATTGAGAATAGCTGCAACCCATAAAACATAAAAATGTGGTATTTTTATATACATAATATATGTGCCTAACAAACCTTGCTAAAAAAACTAATTTTCAGGTTTTGGAGATGAATTTTTTAGTTTTCCTGGAGATGAAGGTAATGTAGTTGGCTCCAAAAATGACAAGTCTTTTCTTGAAGGATATAAAAGCGTGCTAGAAGCAAAGGCTACTGAAGAATCTTCGGTAACTATTCAAAGTAGCTTAGACTTTTTTGTTTAAAATTATAGTCGATGCCATAAAGGATAAATTTTCATTACAGATTAATGCTTTATTTATTTTCAGGACAATTTTGCTGGGTGGGAGCCTGGTCATGGTCGTTTTAAGTTTCATCATCCATGGAAACAATATTTGAAGATTGGTGAACTTACTAAAGAATGTGCCCGTCATATTGAAGCACTTAATGGCTACATAGATTCGAGGACTCAAGTATTAAATGTGAAATCAATTAGTCAACTCCAATTTTATTTGAAACAATGTGTTGTAATTCCAAAAATTTGCTTATTTTCACTTGCAGGTTTCATCAAAGTTTTGTAGAAAGATTCATCAACCATGCATGACCATAAGCTTAGAATCTGGCAAGGCTCTAAAAGATTTAGCAGTTGCCATTAAGGATATGGTACATCCATGTGATGTTGAAACCCACTTAAAAAATTTCAAAGCAGCCGCTAATGAATTCAAAAGCGTTATCGAAAGCTCTTCGTCGCTAGAAGACCTTCGAGAAATCATGCCCACACACGTCGTCGTATCAAAACTTATAGACATTATTAAATGTGTCGAGAAAATTTCAGAGTACATTCACGAACTATCGGAAAAGGCTCATTTTAAAAAGGCAAATTCAACGGTAACACTAGAGAAACAAAAGAAAACACAATTGCTTCACTGTGGAATTGTGAAACCTATTAATGATGCTAATTGCGATCATGCTGCAATCGAGATAAATTGCTCAAATGAGGACGACTTGTCTACGCCGCCAACAAATAAAGATGAAATGATGCATATGCCAATTATTTTAGTAACAAAAAATAATGTACATTGACTGATATGTGGGACTTTGTACTATTTATCATATAGAAGATGATGTATAATAGTTGTGTGTATTAAATCACCCTTGTGTATGTATTGTAAATTTTTTTCAATAAAATGGAATACAATATCACAATCATATTAAAATTAAAGTTGCATTGTGAAGAAATTTCCCGCAATACAAAATGATAGTAATTGATTACGTATAAGGGTATATAGTGAAGCAAAAAACATTAAAAGAAAGCTCAAATAGTAAAAAACCATTAATATGAAATTATATTTTTTTAAGAAAAAAATAGAATTTAAACCAAATCACATATAAGTTAGTTATTTTCCAATTGGGTTTGCTCAAATTTTAGTGTACTGCTTGTTTGATTTAGGAACTACTAAAATCCTTTTCAGAAAATAGGAAATTTGTCCTATATGATACTTTTAGAGTAAGAAAATGAATTTTGTCCATTACTTTTCAATTTGTAAATAATGTCCTTTACCGTCTAGATATACTCGTCAAACTAGATAAAGTTTCGATAGTTTCTAGCCCATTGGACACTATGTTCTTCATCGTCGGCTTCTGTTAATAAAAGAGCACTATAGTTATTTTGCAGGATTACGACACTATTTCTGTTAAATATATTGATGAGATACCAATTTCATTTTCATAAAATTGACTTGGAAGAAAAATTGGTCCGGAAAGTAATCAAATGAGACCAAAAGAAGTCCATCTCAACTGATTGCAAATTTGAGCCCATCTGAATTTGTCAATATAGCCAACTTTTCTTTTACGTATATCTTTCACTATTAAACTATAAAAAATTGTTGTATGTTTCTAATCCAGGTTTACTTGGAGTTGACCTAACTAGTGGGTCAAGAAAATCACATTCTTCCCAATTTGTTGTTTCTTTCTTCTAATTTTCCTTTTCCTAGTTTGAATGGCCGGCTGTCCAGAATAAAAATATTTTATATTATATAAACAACATAAATCACGCTCTAATTTTGTTTTAATACAATATTAACATATGCTCTTTTATTTTCTGTAATCTCGTATTTTCTACGTTAAATTTTATAATTTTGTGGAGTTGGAACATAGTATTTGGATAATTAGACAAACAAAATTTAAAATGTCTCATTATTTTACTAATAACATCAAATGGTACTATATATATTATTATGTATTTAATGTTCTTCAAAATTCTATAATAAATTAAATTATATGCAGGAGGGTTGATTATAAAATGGGAAGGACTGAGGAGGCAATGATTTTTTGTAACTTGTCAAAAACTCATTTAAATATTTAAAAGCTTATTTATTATGCATCAATTTGAAGTTTGAAGAGTCGAAAACTCGACCCCAACTGCCTCATTTACACCCTTAAAAAAAAAAAAAAAATAATAAATTGGCCAAAAGAGGGAAAGGAAAACGAGACAACAAAAACCAAATCTTTATTTTATTTTAATTCTTTTAATTAATTTTTTGATTTGGACAATATTTGACAACAATTAATCATAGTATAGGACAGATGATTTGGTAGAGGTGAGTAGTAGTTATGTTCTTATATTAATTGAAATTAGAATTAAACTGAAATCTTGTGATTGTCTGTTTTCAAGAAAGACCAATCCATTTTCCCCAAGAAATTCCCATCTAGAACATGCCAACATTTTGAAACCCTTTTCTTACATCACAAAGCATTAATTCACATTTTCCATCATTATTTAGATTACTAATTACTGAATTGTTTTGTCTTCTTATACTCTTTTGTTAACTACTTCAAACCCTTCTTGTCTTTCCCGCAAGTCAAGGTAACATAGAAAATTACGACATTGTTTTGTTTTCCTTGAAAATTATAAATTGTTATATTGTTAGCACTTACCGACGGAAGTTTTCATTTCTAATCACAAAAATATGTTGATAAGTTTTTCTAACGATGAAGTACAAGACACCATTTTGTTAGTAGTATTAGTATGCCACGGAATGAAAAGAACGGCGAACATATTTATTGAACGCAAAATGTCGTAGAATATATATATATATATATATATACATATATGTGGTAAAATTAGATTATAAGGCTGGTAGCCATTACGACTACAAGAATAACTCTAATGAGGGCGCTAACGACATAAATTTCCATCGCTAATGTCGCATTTTTTGGTAGTGTACTTTATAATGAATGGAAGCATATATATGTAAGCAAATAAATGTTTATCCTTTCTAAAATCGCAGCAGACAAGAAGTTTGATATGCCGACAGCTAAAATCAAAATATGTCTTCAGTCTTGATGTATATTAAACTATGTATTAATGAATGTATAAAATTCTCCACTCTCCACATTAATTAATAAATAATTTTTTTTTTTCAATTAACTTAAAGATACCAACCAATTAAGACTAAAAACCCACCCTTAAAATACTACTCTTGGCCTGCATGAGAGAGAGATTATTCTCATATTATTAAATTAATTCAAATCTAAGGCGATTTGACCTAGTAATTAATGTCAACAGTACAGAGAGACAAAATAATTAAGCAAACATGTTAAGATATTTACATTTCCTTTTATTTAATTTTTTTGGAAAATAATTTTACTCAATGAGCATTGCATTTACAAGAAAATGTTGTTAATATGTTTGTGCAAAAATAGACTTATCCCCTTGCAAAAAGAAAGATATTTTAGCAACCTTATTTCCTAGAATTCGCGAAATAGACTTATTCCCTTGCAAAAAGAATCAATATTGTTAGTCGTCACCATCTAATACACTAGATGTATTATATATACGTGGCACGTATGAATACATAAAAGTTATTATTCTCACGTCACCTGGAGAAAGACATTACTACATTTTTATGATTTTAAAAGAAAATATTAACAAGCAAACTAACAATTGGGGGGGGTGTTTGCAGACGATATAAATTAATTATACCGTATTGATTTTGATGCTTCTGAGATCACACCTTTGCTCATCATAACCTGAATTACTATTATTTTTGTCAAAAATTTCTTCAATCAGGCCATCACGATTAAGATTCAATTAATTAAAATTGAATACCCTGATGGTGATTGTGATTAGAATAAGGACGGTGTATATACAAATAAATCTGATGCAAGAAACTCTTTGCATAATATAAAACGACAAGTACAAACTACAAAATCAGAAATTTTTTGCTATTTTTTCATTTCATGCAGGAAGCTTCCTGGTTTTTGCTTGAGCATTAAAAAATTAACATCCCAACAATTTAGTTTTCATAAGTCATTTTTTGTTTATAATTTTCTTTTTTTTCTATTCTTTCTTTCAGCGATAATTGGATTGTCGGTACATAGTCATTTATACACTTCAGAAAACTGAAAACGTGACAATAACAAAACTTTCATAGTAAACTCCATCGTACATTATTAAATACTTTGAGAATTTGTACATATTTTGTGTATATGAATTAAAAAGAGAAACCTCATTTATAAGGTTAAATAAAGGAAGCAAGAATGATTTTATACTATTTATGCAATTAAAAAATTAAAAAAAATAATAATCATAGAATATCACAATATCACGGAAAGCAAAAAATATATATTTCCGTATCTTAAACAAATACCCTAGCCGATGCTCACTTGGATATCTCAATCGGTAGCAAAATTGGTCGATAAAACTGTCAAGTCACTAATTGTCACAAGGGGCTAGGGTAACATATATTGACCATAAGACAAACCTAGATTAAACCTTGGACTTTATCTACAGGAAAAGTAAACATAAGTACGAGAAATAAAGCAATTAATACAATAAAATGATTTGCGTATGTCTTAATAAGGATCTAGCAGCAGCCGGCCTGTAGGGGAATAAGTCTATCAACAAAAATCAAATACGTGCCCCAAATGTCTTCTATCCCCACACCTTCAAACTGATCTCAAATCAAATTGCTAAGCCCTTAAATTGTCTTTTCTATATATCTCCCTTGCTATGAGTCCCTCTCCTTAATTCTCTATTTTAATCCAAGAAAACGATTTAAAACTTTCTTCTTCAAGATTTTCTAAGAAAAGGGTATTTTCCATGGAGTCGAATCATCAAGAAGAATCGATAAACTCGAGCGAAGAAGGTGAGCGATCGGAGCAAGACAAGAATGATCTAGGTGTAGGCCGGTTGTATGAGTGTGTGTTTTGTAAGAGAGGATTCAATACTGCACAGGCTTTGGGTGGCCACATGAATATCCATAGAAAAGATAGAGCAAGGAACAAACCTACTTCAACCAATTCCAATAGGCAAGAAGAAAATTACACAGTCCCAAGATTCCACCAGCAGATACTCTCCAGTTATCAACCAGTACAATATACTGCATCTCATCAAGATCAGGCATCATTAAATTATAGAACATATTTTCCAGCATCCACGTCTAGTACTAGACCCTTGTATCAACAGGATTCTCCTGATGATCGTGATCAACAACGAGCGAATCAATTTGGGGACGACTGGCGCATGAATTTGAGCTTAGAATTTGTGCCAACAGTTATGGAAAATTTGGAGAAGAAACAGGTCATAAGTCAAGAAGAGGAATTGGATCTGGAGCTTCGACTTGGATAGTATTGATGAACAGCTTTTAATAATATTCTCGTCTTCATCGATCTCAGGTAGTTACTTATGAAATTTAGAAGTTTCTATGCAAAAGTACCATTTGTTTATATAAAATGGTTACTTGTGCTCAAGAATTTCATAACATGTGGTGAGCAATGAAGGAAGAATATGCTGTGCAGTGGGAGTTTCAAAGTTTCTTGCTGGAAAGAACTTTTTATTGTAGCATGTTTTATTTCAACTTATAAATCTTTAACCCTAATTTGATTAGGGTTCTATAGTTTCCCTACTCTAATCGTGCCAACTTCTACTGATCTCCACTTTTTGTAGTTTAATTACCAGGCATTTATAGCTGGTTTTGGTGTCTAAGATTTTATTTCTCGTGAACTGATATCAAAAAATATATATATATATATTTACTTGATCTGGTAATAACACCATTTGTTAGCAAAATGCCAAGGGAAAAATTAAAAATAAAAAGAAAATTCAACTATTTGATGCCATTTTTATTCTTAACGCTTGATAAAAATTTGTATGCTTGATCTGGTAACGACACCATTTGTTACTCGTATTTATGAACTAGATACCAGTATTAATTTTGTTGCTATAACTAACATTTAACAGTGGTGTTTTGGAAAGGAAAAGAGGAAAGTAACTAAGATTTAACAGTGGTTTTTGATAGAAGCCAAGGGATAAATTGCTTGTCTACAAGTACGTTTGTTATAATTTTATTTGTACTGTACCTTATATTTCAGTTAAAGATTGCATTGAAGGGATTGTTTCATTAAAAGCATTGCCCCGTAAAGAGATCAAGATTTGTAGGCCTCTGGTTCCAATAAGTATAAGATGTGTTGATCCCGAAAATTGAGCCAACAGATGCCGAATCCACTCTCGTCACGTCAAGCAAGTTCTAGGGCGTTTCTACAGGCGAGATGGTGAGAGAAACGGACGTGAACGCGGGAGATGCCCTTCGGAGAAAGACAAAAGTGTTTGAACTCCGACGGGTGTATCGAGAATGATCGTGCTAACAACGATCACTAATCAAGATCCAATCTACTCAATGAAAACCAAAGGATAAATAGGAATATGTGGAAGGATAGATGACATGTGTTAGATTACACGTTAAAATTCATATCTATTGGAAATGTGCTCGAAGGGAAGACGATCGCTCTAATATTTGTAAGTTTCCTTTGTTTACTTCAATAATCGAGAATAATCAAGAACACAAGCTTCCAACTTTCCAAAATCCAACTTCCTCTAAGTTACAAAGAAAACATATTTATATTGCCTCAGTCGTCGTCGTTGGATTGGAACCACGTGGTTTCATCTCCTTAGTTGAGACCTCACATAGAAAGACAAAAGTGTTTGAACTCCGACGGGTGTATCGAGAATGATCGTGCTAACAACGATCACTAATCAAGATCCAATCTACTCAATGAAAACCAAAGGATAAATAGGAATATGTGGAAGGATAGATGACATGTGTTAGATTACACGTTAAAATTCATATCTATTGGAAATGTGCTCGAAGGGAAGACGATCGCTCTAATATTTGTAAGTTTCCTTTGTTTACTTCAATAATCGAGAATAATCAAGAACACAAGCTTCCAACTTTCCAAAATCCAACTTCCTCTAAGTTACAAAGAAAACATATTTATATTGCCTCAGTCGTCGTCGTTGGATTGGAACCACGTGGTTTCATCTCCTTAGTTGAGACCTCACATCATTGTCTATTCATACTATTTGATTTTTAGTGTTGTTGATTCTGTAGACAAAATGACTGATTTATAACGTGTTGTAAAAGTCAAGGACCTAGAATGCAATTTGTATAAATTGAGTTATGAGGTCTAGAGTTCAAGCATGAAAAGAGGAGAAATACGGCGCCGCATTATCGCTGGCCTATCGACTGGACACTGCTCCAGTGACCAAAACA
>CAIGRN010201589.1:0-23725 GCA_903798345.1 Fraxinus anomala | reverse complement strand
AAAATTGCACTATTGCTCTCCAATTTATTGCTTTAGTAGTACGTTAGTCCTCAAACTTTGGAAATATCCAATTAATCGCCAACTTTTCATTATTATTGAAAAATCGTTCCCTACTTACGAATAAAATCTAAATCTACGTTAAATAAATTGTCCCATGGTTGATGGTCCTAAATATGGCAAACTTTATGAAGTTAAGTTTTACTTCTTAAGACTCTTATGGTCAAAAAGTTAAATCGGATAAAATTGGATAAGGGTCACGTTGCAATCCATTATGAACATTTTTTTTAATTGAAGAATGATTTTACAACTATTCGCTTCCTTTTAAAGGTAAGAATCGAGCTAATAACTTGGATTTTGGCACCTAAAAATTGAAATGCAACAAGATCTTATGGGGGTTGTGAGACAAAACAATTTTCATCACCAAAGATTGATTATATGGCAATAATAGAACTTTAAGCTCCCATTCGACTTAGCTAAAATTCAAATTTTTGTATATTTCGATAAAAGTTGATAAAATATACAATTGAAAAGTTAATAAAAATTGTGAATTTTATGAACTAAATGATTAAAATGCATTTTTTTTAAAAAAAAATTACACCATGTTCGATACTAATTCTTCTAAAATATATTTTTCGTTCTTTTATTTTCAATTACATTTTTCAATAAAATAATATTACACGCAAATTCAAAAATTTCTTTATTTTTTAATCATCAATTTTTCAGCAAATTATTATTTAAAATGTATTTTTTGGCGAATAATGTGGTTCAATTTTCTGATTTTATTTTGTTTAATACCCAATTTTCCCCATTTTGAATCGACATACTGGAGGAGCCCACGTGACATCAGTGTGGATCGGAGGACGTGTTAATCATTTATTGGTTTCATTGAAGAATAAGAACTTGCCGTGTCGCTTCGATTTTCAGCCGTTGGATTGATTAATTCAATGGACGTAGATGCGGTAGAGAGAGAAAGTGCGATGTGACATTTTATGTGGTTACAGACAAGGGTGACGTGTGTCCTGTGTAATTTTGGGTCCCACTATGTACAAGGGAACGTCGCGATTGGATCTAGATATTTTTTGTTTCTTTATTTATTTATTATTTGTTGAAAATGGAGTCATGTTTGGGGTGCGTGAATCTAGTTCTTTTAACTTATTTTGTTGGCAAGTTTGGATCAAGAAATTTATTTTATTTTTTATATAGATCAAATATAAATTTTCTAGTCGATCGATAAATTATATGTTTGATCCATTTAAATTTTTACATCCATGTACTTTTTAAACCAAGGTAAAATGTGAACTAGTTCGAAAATGGAGAACCCAAATATTTGTGTTTTGTTCATTGAGGGTTCTTCGTTCCCAATCTTCGACTCTTTTTTATACCCAAACAGTTCAATAACATAACATTCTAAATGAAGGAAAGATGAATTGAAAATATATGCAACTTTCTTGTTGGGCCACAATCTTCTCTGTCAAATATCTTGAGAATTGAATGGAAACATTTCCATTGGATGCACAATAGAAACAGACGGACTTAATGGAGAATGCTGATTATGTGGGAATTCAAATTCAAATCGAGAAATTGATGGTATTGTAAAAGCAACAATGGTGAAATTGACGAATCCAACTTCGCTTCTATAATAAAATCGACTCCTATAGATTTTGATCCCGTGTTTATCCGACCCGTTTCTCATACGAAAATCATTTAAAAAAAAAAAAAATCAATATTCAATAAGTATAGGTAATTTTTTCGAACTCCAAATCCTTACCTTGTATTTGTCTTTGTTTACGTAATCTTACATTCAATTTTTCCAAGGATTGGTTTTGTTTGATGTTGCTGAATTCCTCATAAATCAATTTTAGTTTACAAAGATGTTTGACTTTTCGAGGTTCGGCTTCTAAAGAAAAGAAAATTTAGCTTTGTGTTCATGATGAATATATATTCAAGAAATAGGGAATTTATACTATTAATTATTAGCTAGTTATATATAATTATGTGATTTTGTACCTCTTCCAAAAAATGTAATCATCCATGAAAAATTCAAAATCTTCATAGTAATTATTGATGTCTCTCAACTTTGTGGAATTTTTTATTTTTCTTTTTGAATCATTATACGCTTGAATGTGCAGCTACCTCAAAGTGATACACATTGAATTATGTTCGATACTGTATACATAGTATATGAAATATTTTTGTTACAGGATGGTGATGGTTTCATACATTATATTTTAAATACTTACAAAATCACAATTTTCGTAGTAATGATTGATGTCTCAAATAAAATATTTCTATTAAAGGATGGTGATGGCTTCAAAATTTTGTTGGGGTTTATATATATATAAATAAAAACCCCCAAAACGTCTAAATTGGAAATTGTAGAATGGATTTTCGGACCTAAATTGTGGAGAAAAAGGAGAACGTAATATCAAGAAGATCGATCTGAAAGTGGACGACGACTTCTTGAGATCAATTTGGTGGGGTTTGATATTTTGGAATGTTAAAGAAGAGAGAGATTGGGATTTTTGTTTATCTTTGGAATATTGGTCAAAAGGTAATTTGGGGATTGATGGAGTGATTTTGGGCCAGGTATTGGATGAGTGATAAGGCTTGTTTTGTGGAGTGATGGTAGTATGTGTATTNGGAATGTTAAAGAAGAGAGAGATTGGGATTTTTGTTTATCTTTGGAATATTGGTCAAAAGGTAATTTGGGGATTGATGGAGTGATTTTGGGCCAGGTATTGGATGAGTGATAAGGCTTGTTTTGTGGAGTGATGGTAGTATGTGTATTGATTAATTTTGAAGAGTAAAGTAATTTTTTGGTTGTTAAAATTACTGCATGAATTAAAGAATTTCTGGATTAAAAATAAGATGAACTGTAAAATATGAATATGTTTTTTAAATGTGGTATTAGGTGAAATTTCCTCAGGAAAAAAAAAAAAATTTGGATTGAATCAGTCCTATTTTCAATGGAACCATTTATTTGTTTCGATTTTTAAACTTCAAAAATAAAATTTAAAGGAATTTCTAATTCACTTTCATGCTTTATATTTTAAACAATAAAGCCTATATTATTTTGAAAAAATATGAATTGAAATAAATTAGATTTTATTGAGGCATATTTTAAAATATTTTTAGAATCTAATCAAAATTTGATCATGTACCTAGAATTAAGAAACGTGCTACAACCGTTTGGTTCTCGATTTTAGGATCCAGAACGGAATCAATTTCAACTGAGTCAAATAGAAATATTTGATTCAATCCAATTCAGATTCGTGTCTTCGGGTGGTTTTGATTAAATATACTCACCCCTAATATTCAGTGTTTAAGTGAATTGTGACCGAGAACATAATAGGCATATAGATTATTTGAATAAGTGATATTAAAAGTGGAAAAAATAAAATAAGTAAATATATTGGCATATATTGAATTATTGATATAAATTAACAAAATTAAAACACAAAAATCATAATTTGTTAAAGTGGATTATACAACACTTGAGACAACATTAATGGTGTAATATATAAAAATAATAACGTCAAATCATAAACAAGAAAAGATAACGATCTTAAAATCATTATATTCTCTTGAATCTCACTAACTTAATTGTGTATAGTATATAACATTCAAATCCACCTTACCGAGTGGTAGATATTCAAACAAATATACGCTTATTTAATTCACTTCTACAAGCTTCCTTAATTTCTCTCTATTTTTAGGAGTAATATATTAGCATTTTAAAGATTAGTATAGTGAAATTTAAACGGATTGAGAGAATATTTTGTGCCCAAGTTTCCTTGGCCTTTTGTGCCTCCACCTATTCCATCGGGTGGTTTTAAATTCCCACCAAATTTCCCGTGGTTTCACTATCCTTGGATTCCACCTTATATGCACCATCCCCATGGTAACAATGGAGGTGGCGTAGGTGTCACAGATGAAATTGGCACAACAAGTATTAGTCCAATATGTTTATCTACTAATGAAATTGTGGAAAGTTGCATGCAAACGTCTAGCATGTCACATAGCTGGGGTCACACATTTAGCCAAGATTGTTGCAAGGCTATTGCAGATGTCGGGGATAGATGACATCCCATGTTTGTGCCCATGATTAAGCATCAATGTTCAAACAAAGATACCGCGCCTCCTCCCACGTCTTAATTCTATGCTATTTTAATTGCTATTGAACTCTAGTTCATTAGGATATTTTTTTAATAAGAGTTGTTTAGTGAAGCTCTTCTGATGCGTATGTAGGTTTAATTATAAACCTATAATTATAGAAATGAGTTGTGGATAAATGTTTAGTAATTGTGAATTACATAATACATGTGAATAAAAAGTCGGTTTAACCAATTATAAAATGTGTCAAACAAACATATTCTCTAGTTTTAATTTTTTTTATTATGCTACATGAATTTTTGTAAATTAAGTTGGCATCTAAAGTTTAATTTTCTACTTAGTAATTGAGATCAATTTATTTAGTTCTTTTTTTTTTTAAAATAAAAAAAAGGGAAATCAATCTTCACTAAGATGAAATTAATCTATGAAACTTTAAAACCTATGTGATTACATGTTAATTAATTATTGGTTTTAACTGTGACAAATTACTAAATCGACCTTAGTTGAACATGGCCTCTTACCTAGCCTTCTCGTGGCCTCGGCTTTGCCTTTAGGAATGATTTTTTGATTTATTTTTCCCTTTTTAATTACTTATCCGTTAGAGAATAAGAGTCTATAGGAATGACTCTTGTAGGAACAACTTAAATGAATTGAAAGTCCCTTTTATGACAACTAGAGCATGTTATGGACATGGAGGGGGTGCCTACAATTTTAGCCCTCTAATTTTCTGTGGATATAGCACAGTAATCAATGGAAAAACAGTCACTGCTACTGCTTGTAAATACCCTCAAAATTATGTGATTTGGGATTGTATACACACCACAGAAGCTGCTAATATTCTACTCACAAATGCCATTAATCTCATATTTTGATCCTCCTTCTGAGCTTAATCAGTTCTGTGATATTCAATCTTTTGGTTGACATGATCCTACACCACTCAATGTTGTAATGAACAAAAAACCGACGAGGAAAATAAACACACACTTTGGCAGGCTTAGTAATTGAGTTTTTGTTTTATCTTGAATTCTCGAAATGTGAAAATGCTTGAGAATCTTTGCTATCATTTTGCTTTGGTAGGTGACGTGTTAAGAATTAGAGGCTACTAATTTTGCGAGTGGGACACAAAATAATTTAAACCGAGAAGAAATAAAAATAGCAAAAAAGAAGTGTAAGTACGACACAAAAATTTACGCGCTTCAGCAATCGTGCCTACGTCCACAAACCCACACCAATTTTTCACTATATCAACGAAAGAAGAAGAGGAATACAACAATACACTCTCTGTATTTTGCTTGTCTACGTAGAGACAATCTCTCAATTCTCTCATTTTAACTCTCTGCGCAATGCTACTCACTCTCTGCATTTTTTCTTTTAACTCAATTTCATTCTACGCATTCTATTTATAGAGAATTGCTAGGAGACGTAATCTTTCTCCTTTTTGAAAAACTTGCTCCAATTGAGTGCGTATCCATTCAATGAATTTAATATCATTCTCAATTACGTCTGAAATTTGAGAAATGTCCATACATGATAAATATTAGGCTCCACTATTCATGAATAGTGGCCATTACTATTCAATATGATGGTCTTGCAAAATAGTACACGTCTAGTGGAGGTTCCCAGACGTCAATATTAATCGGGTATGAGAAGAAAATGCAGAGTACTTAAATTTGGTCCATGACTCACAAACTTACACTTCAAATGAGGTGATTTCTTGTCCAAAGTGTGATCTATGGCTATTCTTGCTCCTTTTACTGCAGATCAACTGCCTTCATAAGGTTCAGTACAATTCATTTAGTAACCAGAGCAGGCCATATGTTGTCACGAACGTATTGGTCATGTTTTTATTCAGTGCTCGACAATACTATGACTTATTTTCTTGTCCTTAGTCAATTTAGTGCATGTTTGGCAAAACTTATGAGAAATTATAAGTTGGTTAAACTCTGATACTCTATAAATATCTATCCATTGTGGGACCCACACCTTTTATCTTGTACTTAGATTGTCCAAGATTAATATTGACAAGCATACCTAACATGCTATTAAGGTCATACAATTTCATCCTCAAATTTCTTCTTTCTTTATTACAAGGAAGCTGGGAACGTGCTATATGTTGTTCAAAATGGATGCGGTAAATTTTTGAAGTCTCCAAAAGAGATAGCTAATATCGTTTTTCAATGGTTTGATCCAAAACAAGACGAGCTCAAAGCCATATCTCAAAATGCAACGAGGCTTGCAAGGCCTTGCATTCTTGTTCGATGTAAAAAGAGAAATTCAAACCCAAGATATTGTCTACACCGTTACTATACATGTTAAATGAACACCTTCGCTGATAATTTTATTATTAAATAGATAAAAAAATGTTTATTTATTTATTAGCTTGGTACAATTTTGGCACATGTCATTCTCAAAAATTCTTATTGTAATCCTTCTTTCTCAATTCATACTTTGGCATATTCGGCCAAATTTGGTTGACAAGTCTTTTCTTTGAGCCAATTACGGCACATTTCATTCCTAACAATTCTAAAGATAGACACTTTTATTCAGCATGATTACATCAAAAGTATCAAATTTTGTCGCCGAGTGGCATTTGTTGGATCAAGTGAATTCAAATCGTGTTGTACACTGACAAAATTTTAAGGGTATATTTGGTATATTTTCAAATTTCATTCTGTTTATTATTTCTCTTGTAAGAAGAGCGTATGGATTAATCTGGAACGGCACTTCCATTATTCATAAACAACGAGAAAAGACCAGAACTGTCTGGCTGTGTTTGGTGAAGTGACTTCCTTGTACATACTGTTGAATTAGTCAGTTTCACAGCTTATCTTCTTGCTTATAATTAATTATGGAGAATGATCAATTGTTGATTGTTCTGTTCACATTGATCATTCGCATGGTTTCTATTCACACAGAAGAAGAATAAATTAACATATTAAAAAATGATCCCCCCTGTACCATCACTTGGATAATTTTTTTTTTTTTTTTAAATCAAGTCTTATTTCCAATAAATTTGAAGTTAGCTACACAAATACTTTTTCTCCATTCCCCACTATTCATTCCTAATCAAACAATAAATCCTAAGCGACCACATTTTATGGCATGAATTCTTTCACTAACGAATATAATCTATACATGTATTTTCATAGTCGATTAGTCCCATTCTCTAATAAAGGTCGAGGGTTGCAATATGCAAAATTTTGTCACATTCAACATGCATCTTATACTAAAGATTATGAACTACACTCATGTTTTCATAGTCGGTACATTCTCGAATAAAAGGATAAGAGTTTCGATAACTTAACTGCATATCCTCTGCACAAATTATTTTTTCAAGAAAGCTATATCTTAACCAACCAATTGGCCTACTGACTTTTTCTTGAAGTTGATCGTTTAATTTGTTTTCTACTTTTTGTGGTTAAGGTTTCTCGTCAATCATGTATTAGCAGCCTTGCAACTTCTGTTGTTGTCCACTGGACAAAGTTTATTCAAGTTGGATTCCAAGAGCAAAAGAGCCAACTGTCTGCCTTTAAATTATTCTTAAATTGTTCTTACAGTGCACGTTTGGTACACAGTATTAGATTGTACTAAAAAAAGAGAATATATTGATTATTGGAGAGAAGGAAATCCTAGATGACCCAATATATCCCCAAGTTGCACTTTTGTGCATAATCCTTTCTAATCTCGAATTTTTTCAGTTTCGGCTAACATTTTAACATATTTTCTCATTTAAGCTGTCATATGCAATCTAATCCAATCTACCGAACATGTCGCTAAAACACAAAAATTGTACAAGATAAACTGTGGTTGAACAATTCACAAACTGTGTAATCCTATTAATCAAATAAATAAACGAAATTTAGAACATATGACGAAAAATATTCATTTTCTCTCAACTTTTATTGCACCCTTTTTACAGTCTTAGATCGTAGCCTTGTGCTTTCTAATCCACCTACTAATCTGTCTATTTTTTCTTAAGAATTCAGAGACAATGTAATCCTAATAATCGAATAAATACATGGAGTTTAGCACGTACTATAAAAATTATTCGTCTCACAACTTTGATTGCACCCTACATACACAGACTTAGGTCAATAGTCCATTTTTGTCTAATTTACCTATCAAGCATATGTCATTATGGAAAAGAAATAAAACAAGATAATCTTTGCTTATACAATTCACAGACTATGTAATCCTAATAATCGAATAACTAAATGATGTTTAAAACGTATATACGATAAAAAAAAATGTTAAAATTTTCATTAAAATGAATCAAGAAACATTAAAAATATGAAAAAAAAATTAAAAAAATACATGAAGTCCAGGCTAAGTAACATAAGAACTTTCAAATTCTGGTTGAGTTCTGATACCTGAAGCTGAAGGCATTTTACTTCTCCCAATCCAAATTGTATCCAAAACCTCACTTCTTTCAGATTGTCTCTCCATTTTCTTGATTTTTTCCCCTTTAATCAATTTGTATACCATAATCACAAGCACAAGAAGCAAGATCAATCCCACAATTCCTCCGGTAAACCCCCACCACTTCCAAACGTTCTCTTTTGTCGTTTTATCTGATAATCGAGATGGAACGACAATAGAGAAATGCCCGTGTCCACGTGCCATACACAAATTTATGCCTGTTACATTGCTTAATTCCACCGTGCCATTAGTACTAAACCGTACACATTTCATCCCCACACTCAACGAAACATTTGGAAATCGAACCACAATCGGATTATTCCCCATGAGATTAAGCTCAACGAGTCCATAATGTGGTGAACTAGTACTCGAATCATAAGCCAACAAGCCAATCACAGAAGCAACAAAAGTATAGTTGGACATGTTATAGTACAAATTCGACCAATTGCCTAGATTTTGATAGATCAAATCAACTCTCCTAGAAAATGGACATGGTAATATCATTGGAGGGATATCAAAGAAACTGAAATTAGCCCCCTTCGTCCATAAACTGCGAGTTCTTATACGAAGAATCGAAACGTCCATGCCCGAATAATTCGAAGGAAGTGAAATATCATTCAATTTTCCAGTATGAGACCTTGAAATTTTCTTGAATGCATAATCATAAACAAACGAATTTAATGAATCCCTGCTATAAACTTTTGATCCTTGAACATTTTGCAATAAACAAGAATAACAAAACGTCATTAAAATGATGTCCCAAATTCTTTGAGAACCCATTAAAGACTTACAGTATTGCCTCTTCTGCCTTTCATTCGACCTCGAAAATCTTGTGCATCAAGATCTGATTTTCAAAACTGTTTGATATTTGGAATTGATTTTCTCAAATAAATAAAACCCTTTTGAGTTCCTGATTAATCAAGCAATGCCACGGGGATTGAATGACAGTGTTTTCCTAATTATTATGCAAACTCATAAATTGGGATATCATGAAAAAGAGATTGCAGCAATGATTGATTCAAAATTTACACGAGTTGTCGTCGATGTCCCAATGGCATTGCATAGAATTAGAAGGGATATGAGCTGGAGAGAGAGCAAAATTGAAGAATATATTTGGTAATGGGAGGGTTGTTTTGGTGGTTGTACAGTGTATTCTATAGGAAGGCAGGGCGCCACCTTAACCTGGCACACAAACCCTTTTGAGTTGTTATAAGTTTATTTAATCACATATAGCCTATGTTGGCTTTGTTGTTAAATTGAATATATGTATGTATATATGTGTTTATATATTATATGTATGCGCGCGTACATAGCACAGTATAACAATATCTTAGTTGAAATATAGATTCTTGAAAAAATGCCATGAAAATAGGCTCGTCAATACAATCCTTAACCAATCATTAATATATTTATATATGTAAATATGTTTGCATGTATGTATGTGTGCACACATGCGTGTACACAACATAATATAATGAGACTAAGCAAATTTTTAGTTGTAATCTAGATTCATGAGTAAATGCCATAAACTTAGGCTTCTCAATGAATGATGTTATTTGCAATCATTCACTATCGAAGTCGTCCTACGTTACATACATGTGACGGTTAATGATATGATGGATGAAGTAATAAAAAACTACCACATTAAATGCATCAAATTATTAACAGTCACATATATGTTACGTATGCCGATTGTGGTAGTGAACGACTGCAAATAATATTACTTATTTTTGGCAAAGTTTAAACTTTTATTATCTAAAATTGTTTGTAGATGATAAATATTATCTTCCTTTGTTTTTCCTTTTTAAGAAGTTTCTTATCTAAAGGTTGGGGAGTTGTTTATAAAAATCCAATAGGTTTGGGACCTGACCTCTACTGCAATATTTTATGTTTAAAATTTAGTAACATAATTATATAAACATCTTGTGTACTATATGTAGGAACTACTTTCGAGTGGCATTTACCTATCACGAAGATGGATGGATTGATTTAATTCTTTTTCTCATTCTTATAAGAAGGACACATGATTCAAGAATGTTTTTGAAATGAACGTGCTTATTGAAGATAAAGTTCAGAAATAGAACCCTTATCCTTTTTTATTGCAACATCATATACATGTTTTAATGGTTGATTATACACTCGAGTGTAAGATTGCCACCAAGAGGATACACGACAGAAGTAATGTTATTTTTTTAATTTATGTAAAAAAAAATTTAGCGAGTATTTGTATAAATTAAATAGAATTGGGATCTTTGCTGCATTATTTTTCAATTTTAATTATTTGAAGATAAAACAATCATAGAAACATCATGCCCACTAAATATAAGTCTACTTCGAAGAGTAGAGACCTATCAACAACCCCCAATATTTCATTAAACAAGTAATGCATAATATTCTTAAATAAAAGATTTATTTCTTTTATATTTGTTTTGACAATAGCAAGTGTTGCCTTTTATGAAAGAATTACTAATGGAGGAATTGTTGACCAGAACCTAGAGGACTTAATAAATCATTTTTTCCTTCTCGTCAATTGTCATCTTGTTATATATAATTGGATGTTCCAAATGGAATAGCTATATGAGTTTTGTATGTAATCATGTAATTAGCATTAGGTAGTATTTTGTCCATGAGTTTGTTTGTGTATAATATTATTTTACACTCGACTTTCTTGAATACAAAAATTTATTGATGACTATTTTTTGAAGAAGCATATGAAATGAAAAGACAAGTTATAGCCTCCAGATAATGAAGTGAAGAGCCAATTTGTTAGAGTTAAGGATGACAATGGGGTGGATGGGGTGATCATTATCATTCCCGTTTAATATTCAGGAGGGGGTGAAGATGACAAATTTTGTCATCATAAGGTCCACAAGTCTATTGTATTTTTGACAAATCAAATTTGATTTGATAAAGAAGTGAAAAATTGAATTGAAACCCTCTACCTATTTGGGTTTATTTTTATTATTATTTTTATATCTCAAAGGTGTCAAACATTGTTAAATGGCAAAATATAGGTCACAAATACTTAATTTGAGAAGAACCCATTTAATTCTCTCTTTGCTTTATTATTATTATTATTAGTAATCCTTATAATGTCACGAATACATTGATAAAAAAAAAAAAAAAACTTTAGAATTTGTCTAAAATATTTATTTCTACATAGTAAGCCCCTGTTGTATGGCCATTATTTGGCAAAAATAAAGTTTTGAATAGTGAACTTTTTGAAAATGTGCTGTTAAAAAGTAAGAAATTTTTTTGAATTTATGTGCAGAATATTTTATTGTGTAAATGTGTGGTTAAAAATGAATATGTAGAATCAAGAATTTTGAAATAATGATCGTCAAACGGGAGCTAACCTGCCCAATGTCTAAGAATATATTTATTATATAAACATTCTATATAAGAAGCAACCATTTATGTATCTACAATGACTGGATTTGGTGCATGCACATACAATAATGAATCAAAATACATGAGCCACTTCCGAGCAGAGATAGAACCGATCCATTGAGAAAATCAAGCAAAATGCTGCTGAAAGGAAGGGCGATGGTAGATCAATTGAAGGTGCCAGGTTCACGCCGAACAAGACTCTAACTCATGTCATTGGAAGTAGAAAAAATAGATGATCAATGGAAGCAGAAAAAATGGTTATTTCACTCACTTATTTCTAACGGTTTCGTATCATATTCTATTAGATTAAGTTGACACTACTCATATTGAGTTTACATGAACATTTGGCGTGTATCACTCTCAAGTGTTTAAGATAAATATTCACTATTTACTTGATTAATTCGATCATACTTGTGCCATGTTGAAAAGTTATTTTTTAGATAGTTTATGGTTAAATATGAGTGCGGGTGAAAATAATTTTCACATAATCACTTACATACAAGGATATAGGAACACGAATCTCAATCCAATCCAATTAGCATCAATAAATTGATTTGCTATAAAATCAGTCAAGGTCAAACCTGGTGCAAAAGTTGATATTTTGAAAGTGAATAGTGTTAAGTATTCATAGTTAGAGAATGCAGTAATCATAGTAAATAATAGCTTGTTATCCTACTAAAAATGATTTTAAAGGAAGCTTGACAAAAGTAAACTCAAGAATAAAAGCTCTGTCCAACAAGCCTTTGAGCATAATTAAATGTGTTTGAAAACAGAGATGTTGAGAAAACGTAGATTACGAGGATAGAAAATCAACCAATAAGAGATCTTCAAATTTCCACGCGTCACACAATGAAATTATTTGGGTCCTGCATGCAAGATAGACAGAAAACATTGTGGATAACAAGAATTTGCCAAAAAAAATCTTAGCACCAAATGGGATTTTTGCATCAAAAGAGAGATACAAAAAGAGAGGCTAAGCAAAAAAGAGAGGCGTTTCTTTGGTCATCAGCCACCAAATGACAGCAACAGCTTCCACTTCCATGGCGGCGACAGCCGTCTTGCTCCACCGTCTACCCACCAAAACCACCGTCCAATGCTCCGCATTGCCGTCTCTACCATCCCGTTTCTCCACTTCAGCCTTGTCCACTTCCTTCAAGCCCTTGCCAGGTAAAGTTCAATTTTTTATTTTATTTTTTTTCTTTTCGTATTTTTTTCATGTTAATAGCACTATGTAGGTTCGGGATATTACCTTTTGTTCGATAGTGCTGTGCTATTTAATGTATGCATTTTGATTAGGCTCGTAAGTCGTATCTATTGCTACAATTCTACAATATTTCTTTTCCATTTTGCATTTCTTATGACAAATCTAGAGTCTTCTCAGTAAAGATGATGGATCCCAATTGATTTCTTGAATACTGCCTTTATACTGGATTTTAATAATTAAGTTTTTATGTACTTATTGGAGGGATTAATTCTCTTCTTTTGACTTGTGAACTTTTTTATTGTTTCTTGGTATTGTCATATAAGTATCAGCAAGAACTAACAACCCAAAATCATAATTCTTTGTGATTGATGAGTATTTTCGAATAATCTCTTCTATGAACTAACATTTTTATTATGTTTTATTTGAATGTGCTAAAGGGGTTTTGGATGGTTAGAGCATAAATTTTCTTGGAAGGCTTAGTTATGTATTATATTGCAGGAAATAGTAAAATCTTGGAATTGTTAATGTGGGAGTCCAAATGCCACATTGCATAGGTCCTGAAAAGGTGTTATGTTCTGCATAAGCCTCGTCACTCAGATTTCAACTTTTTTGGGAATATCTTAGCGTATGAAATAGTAGTCATTTTTTTTTAAATATCTCTGTCGATGTCAGTGATGAACCTGGAGGTTGAGAACCCGTTGAAGCATCCTCTTATCTTGTGTATTCTGAATAAACCAGCATTTATATTTGTAAAACTTCCAGTAATGTGAAAAGGCTGGTATGTTGTTATACGGTCTCAGCATTTGAAACCAATGAGACGAGTCTACAATAATTATAAGAAGAATGTGGGAGTTAACATACAAAAAGACAGTGCTCATAATATTCGTCTTCATATTGAAAATGACAAAAGCGAATGATATTCACTGGCATGGAGAGAAATGCAGATTACAATCGGGATTTAGTTGTTTTGTTATGATAATTAGCTTTTTCTACAAGAGTTTTCTTTGTAATCCAAATCACATCATTTAATTCTGATGGGAGAAATTGAAATTTTAAACTCTATTCTGAGTTATTTATCACATATGGATGTTGATTCGATTGTCCAATGATAATTCCCGAGTCGGAGATTTTTGTGCCTTGAGTACAAATTTCGATATTTTTCGATATTTTTATGGCTATGTAGCTTAGTTTTTATTTTTAAACAGGGTCGAGGCGGTATCCTCTACTCCAGGTCAAAGCCTCATCATCAGACGAGACATCTGCGTTCGATACTAGTGAATTACTATCAGACCTAAAAGAAAAGGTAACTACCCAAAATGTTATCTACAAAAACTGTTTTTGGCTCCATGTTACATTAGTACTGCCAAGTCATTCTCGTAATTGTGTTCCCATTGTTCGGTGACTCATCATTTCTCATCGTGTTTTGAAGTGGGATGCTGTCGAAGACAAGTCTACGGTACTTCTTTATGGAGGGGGGGCAATTGTGGCAACTTGGTTAGCTGCCATTATTGTTGGCGCAGTTAACTCGGTTCCTTTGGTGAGTTCTTTCTCCTATGTGTCCATTTAGCATAACAAATTTATTTACTTTTCATTGTTTCTTCATATACCAATCTGAGATATCATATTTTCCATTAAAATTTATCTCAGCTTCCGAAGATTTTGGAGTTGGTTGGTCTCGGATACACTGGATGGTTTGTATACCGTTACCTTCTTTTCAAGGTACGATTTCAAAGCCATTCTCTGGTGCTATTTGTAAACTATTGTACATAAAACAATCTGTTTTTGTTGGGATTAATGGACTTAAACTTTCTGCAGACTTATCGACTTCCAGAAGTACAAAATAAAAACATATTCTCTCGTCTCACTCGTGTATCTTGAATTTGAGCGTAACATCGAAATATATGGTGCATGTTTAACTAAGCCCGAAAGAGTAGAAGTGTGTGGAAAGTAATAAAGACTTTTGCTTTAAAAGAGCAAGCTCTTCAATTAAAACTTCCAAAGAATTGACTTTCCAAAAAGCTCAAACATGTTTGAAAAATTATCGGAAAAGTGAGTAAAATTAACTTTAGAGCTTGTTTGGTACAGCTCAAAATCCAATTAAAATTGAAAATATGGTCGTTATTGGGTCCCACTCGTCTAATAAAAGTAAATAATAATGGCTAGTTTTTCAATTTTAATCCAATTTTAATCTCTACCGAACACACTCTTAATCTTTATTAGGCTTTGAGCATGTTAGGTTAAGC
The DNA here is from genome assembly GCA_903798345.1 of Fraxinus anomala. Taxonomy (NCBI): domain Eukaryota; kingdom Viridiplantae; phylum Streptophyta; class Magnoliopsida; order Lamiales; family Oleaceae; genus Fraxinus; species Fraxinus anomala. The sequence continues at coordinate 8,356 of CAIGRN010201589.1, read as the reverse complement.
TCAAAATTTCTGTATACCCTTGTATCAATTTCCTTACCCCAGCTCTGCGTCCCCTGCCCTGCCTCTGCTTTCCTTTCCCCACCCTTATTTGCTTCACCTCTCCTGTCCCCCGCCCCCTCCCTCCGGCCCTCCTCCCACCCTCCATTGTTGCCTTAACCAGGAGCTCTTGAGTATCTTGGCCCTTAGTAAGACGGGGAAGGAGGTGTTGGGAGGACGATAAACTTGACTTTTCTAGTGTAGAAAAAGGCTTTTTGGATGAAAGATAACTAGCGGATTTATTTCACCTTGGCAATTATAAGAAGCCTCTATTGACAAATTGACCTTTTTTTATGAGTTTTTGTAGTCTAAAGAATTTCTAGTAGCTAACAGTGTATTTCTATTACCAATTTTTCCACGCCATGTCCACAAGGATATTCATTCTTATTCAGTAAATGCCTCTCTGCATTCGGATCCGAGTCCCATGATTTGGAAATGCATAGAATTCTGATGTCAATTCATTGTATTTTGTTTTTGCAGTCAAGTAGAAAAGAACTGGCAGAAGAAATTGAAGGATTGAAGAAGAAGATTGCTGGTATTCAGTAAATTTATGCAATCTGGTGGCGAATTCTTCGTATAATCATCATTCCAACGTCGGATCAAACTGATTTACATATTTTGTGTAAGAGGTGGCCAATGTATTTCCATTACACTTCATTTTGTTTATATTCGAATAATATTTCAGCAATTTATTTTCGCGTGTATTTGTTTGTGTATCACGAGCCTTCAAAAATTCTCTTTGCAACATGTTTCTTGCAAGAACTTTTCTGCTACCAAATACTTCCAACTTAAGCTTTCAATCGATTGACAAAATGGCCACTCTTAACAATTACCCTTTATTATGAAAAAATGTGGGGTCAAATCCACTTACGGTGACTATACTTTCACTTATTGTCTATTTCAATTTTGTTTTCTCAATCCAACTACATTTTAATTTTATTAAATAGAGTAATTTCACTTTGATTTAATTCCACTCAAATAATCACACTTTGATTAATTTCAATAGAGTAATTCTGTCCAATTTCACTGACAAAAATTGATGACGTGACAATTAATAAATGATAGTTATCACACATAATCATTAGTTATTAGCTTGTGAAATAAATGATGATCATCATTTTTGGATTAATGTATAATGGATCCTCATCAAGCCAAGTGGCAGAATTTGAGAGAGTTATCTAATTACAATCAAATAAAAGTATAATTACCTAATTGAATAAAATTGAAGTACAATTACCCGATTGATATTGAGTAAAAGTATAATTATTGTAAATGGAAATTATCGAAAAATATCATATACACAATGGTCGGTAGGTGTATAAATTTGGAACAAAAAGTGCAAGCTTCGAGAATCGTTCTATTATTCACATAATTAAATTTATAAAAAAATTAACCAAATATTTGCATCATTTTATTAGGAAGAGATTGACATAATGTTGATAAATGTATCTATTCTCCATGAACTAGCATTTTTGTTGTGTTTAATTCCTTTTTCAACGTGCAATTGAAATTAATTTTCGAGTCAAAGCACTCACCAAGACTGTTGTGCTGTCACGGTTTAAGATAAAAAAACTAAATTGTTGAGCTCTCTCCTCTCTCAAAGACTCAAATCCCGCCATTTTCATGTCAAATTCCATTATCCTGAACAAATCACTTCTATTTTCCCACAGCGTCAAGGTACTCTTCTCTCTTTGTGTGCGTCAATCATTCAAGGATGGTGCATTCTGTGATTGTATACTATTTCCATACCTGATTATGGACGTGATGATCATTATGAAATTTTCGGCTAATTTTTTTTTTTTTTTAAATCTAAAATTAGTATTATCTAGTATTTTTTTTCTTGTTTTTTGAGACTTTTGAGATGGGTTTTTGCTGTTAAAATTGGAGGGAAAATCAAGAACCACTGTCTTTACTTGTTTTCATTTGTTCTGCAGGAGAAGAAAAAACCCCAAAAGAAATATGGTGAAGTTTTGGGTATTGTTGTTCTACTGTCTTTTCTATTGGATGAGTGCTTTCACAGCCTTCCGCAATGTTGTTTCGATTGGAAACACCACTTTATCCTCTGAAGATATTGAATCTAATTCTGGTAAGTTGAAATTTAAGTTCTTGCAGTTTTCCTCTTTTCTTGTTCATTCTTGTGGTGATTCTTAAAATGGTATAACCTTCGATTGTGAGATAAAGCATATAGTGCAGATCGGATAGGGACTCTGTTCGGGGCGTGAGAAGAAGAATGGAATTCACTTAAAATGCCAAGCAGAAAATGTTGAAAATAGGAGTGCAAAAGGGGTTGAACATTGAACTTTAGGTGCAATCTATTGTTAGAAATATAGTGAAATTATTAGGATTATCTGGTTTTTGTAAGTTTGGCATTGTGCATTTCATAATCTTGAATCAAAATGTTTACCTTTGCCTTCCCCATTATCATAGTTTAATTCCTTCTTGTTTTTCTTTTCGAAGATTTTTTTATATTCTATATTGGGTACTGATAGTAAACGTGGCTCATTGTATGTAGAACCTTTGGATGTACGTCACCCACTGACTGATAACATCGATTTAAAACAGAATGACGCAGTTGAGCTTGTTAGTTCTATATCTTCCAGAGATGAATCGGCATGGACAATTCATTTTCTAATTTTCATATCTATAATTGCCTGTGCTGTGTCTGCATTGTTAGCTATTGGTTACTATCTCGAGAAATGGAGAGAACGGACTCAACTTGCTTGGATGGCAAATGCCATGCATAGTCTAAATTTTACAGCGGTTGTGCATGATGATTCTACACCAAGTACTTGTTCTATGTGCCTTGAAGACTATAAGGTTGCGAAGAAGCTTAGAGTTCTTCCATGCCACCACAGTAAGTTTTCTGGTACTGTCACTTTGCTTTGAAAAACTGCTTGGGAATTATTCTTTATGCAATATGAATTTCGATTTCATATGTTTAGTATTCTTCTGTACTGTCAGTTACACTAAGAAAAAAGCATTAAACTGTAGTCTTCTAATCATTCTGTATGTAACTTATTTGAGTAATTTTTTATCTTGGACTTTTGACAGTGTTTCATGCTGAGTGTGTTGATCAATGGCTGGTATCATTTCGAACAACCTGTCCTGTTTGCAGAGGTGATGTCTCACAAGACGAAGTGACTATTGAGCAAATCAGAACGATTGAGAATATAACAGCTGATCTTCAGAGAAATGCTAATCGTTTGGTGAATCGCTATTTTCTCTTCCAAGCAGGGATCTTCTTTTGTGCAACATGGGACCTCCAGTCAAAGTATATCAGTTGGATTCCACTCATTCTCTCCCTCGTTGCAAGCTTTCGACTTGCTTATGCTTTCCCTTTAATTGCACTAGATTTACAGAGTAGGTATGACGAGATCGATACAATCAAGGGTATCAATGATAGAGTTGCACGGTATTTCAGGATATGGCGCTTTTGTTTGGTGACATGTTTTATCAGTCTAGCCATTGCTGTTGCTGTTGGCTTACCTATTGCATTGGTGAATAAAAGCTCACCTGCTGTCTATTTTGCAATTTGTTTTAAGATGATGCTAGGCACGTATATAATACATTTGTGAACTTTTGTCTAGTGAAAATAAGAAAAGTGATATGGATTTTTCCCAATTTATGAAGATGATTGGATTTTTCTATTTTAATTATTATTATCTTTTACATTCATAAGCACTTAGATTATGGTTAATTTATATGTAATTAGTAGCATAGTAAAGCCAACTATTTTGTGGATTCTGCACCATATTTAGAATTAATTAAAGGGCATTGACGTTAATTAGGTAGCCAGTGAAAATGTTTCAAACTAATTTATGTATTCTATATAAGTGGTGAATGTTGTAAAAAGTTCACTAATTTATTATCGCTTTGAGAATTGGTTTGCAACTTGTGACCTTCAAATGTTCTCTTTGCAAACATGTTTCTTGTAAGATCATAAAGAAAAGGGTTTACAACTTTTGTACTGTCAAATGAACTTCCAACTCAATCTTTCATTTAATTGAATATGCTTGTCATTGATACCTCAAATAAAGTCTCTGCTCTCTGGATGTGTTAGTCTAGGACACACCATTCATACAACAAGTGAATCCATATTTGTCATTGATAGCAAAACTCTCCACCCACCCTGTGTTGCCTCACCCAGAATGGTAAACGGGGCGGGGACAGAAAACATTGTCCCCATCAAAAGAGATAGATAGAAAAAGAGAGGCTAAGCAAAGGTCATCACCCACCAAATGACAGCGGCACCGTCTACCCACCAAAACCACCGCCCACCGGTCTACTTTGCCATCTCTATCATCCCATTTCTCCACTTCAGCCTTGTCCACTTCCTTCAAGCCCTTGCCAGTTAAAGTTCAATTTTTTTCGTGTTAATAGCACAGTGTAGGTCTAGTATAATCCTTTTGTTCGATAGTGCTGGGCTATTTAGTGTATGCATTTCAATTAGGGTGGAATTCTATTGCAACAATATCGGCATTGTCTCTTTATATTGTCATATAAGTATCCGCAATAACTAACAACCCGAACAAATAATTCGTTGTAATTGATGAGTTTTTTTTTTTTTTTTTTAAAGGGGTTTTGGATGGTTAGAGCAAGAATTGTACTCGAATGTGGAGTACAAATGCCACATTGAATAGGTACTGAAAAAATGTCATGTTCTCCATAAGCCTCTTCACTTAGTTTTTGACTTTTTTGGGAATATCTCAATGGATGAATTAGTAGATGTTCTTTCTTGTTTCTTTAGTATGTTCAGTGGTTTTTACCTCTGTCAATGTCGGTGATGAACTTTGAGGTTGAGAACCCGTGGAAGCATCCTCTTTACTGTTGTATTCTTAATAAACCAGCATTTATATTTGTAATACTTTCAGTAATGTAGAAAGGGCTGGTATGTAATATATGGACTCAGCATTTGGAGTCTACGATAATTATGAGGAGAATGTGGGAGTTTACATGCAAAAAGATAGTGCTCATAACATTCATCTTGAATTTGAAAATTACAAAAACGAATGATATTCACTGGCATTGGAGAGAATGAAGATTAAATTCGGGATTTAGTTATTTTATCATGATAATTCGCTATTTCTATAAGAGTTTTCTTTGTAATTCAAATCATAATATGTAGGAGAAATTGAATTTTTTTAACTCTATTACAAATTATTTGACCAACAATCGATGTTGATCGGTTGTTCAATGATAATTCATGTTGGAAATATTGTTCAAAGTTGATAAAAACGGTCATGGAAGAATGTGGAATGAAAATCATTCTTGGAGGCCAAATTTTGGCCTATGTGGTCGAGGCCAAATTTTGGCCTACGGCCTATGCGATCAAACTTGGCTGCGGTCGCATAGGCCAAGGCAGGGTAAAAAATCCTTGCCGTGCAGATAACTATGCGGTTGCATAGTGTTATATTATGCGACTGCATAGAAGGCCAAAAGAGCCATTAGTTACCGTTTTGTTCAAATTTTTTGTGGCTTTTGGAGGCTTTTTGGCACCAATTCGTATGACCATGTCTCTTGGCTATATGTAGGTGGTTTGTGATCATTATAAAGTTATTGAAAACATAAAAAATCATAGCCATATTCAAAAACAAAAAATCATTCCAAAAACAATAAGAATTCACAATTTTCTTCATCATATTCAAATTCTTCTTTAGCGTTCTTTAAGTTTTGGAGAATTACACTTATTGTCTGAGTGTTAATTCTTTACAAGACTTGCTTAAATCCTGCAAACCATTTGCCTTAATCCTTCAAGCATCATTTTCAATTCGAGAGGGGGCAAATATAGTTTGAGGACAACGATATCGTGTTCAAGCCATTGGTGTTTGTTTTTTACATCCATTTCCTGATTTGGTGTTTGGTTCTTTGTTTTGTTCTCCGATCCCTCAAGTGGAAGTTATCAAGTTCCCAACAATTCCCAAGTCGGAGATTCTTGTGCCTTGGAGTACAAAGTTTGATACTTTACGATATTCCTATCGCTGTGTTTCTTTGTTTTATTAAACAGGGTCGAGGTTGTCTTCTTTACTCCAGGTCAAAGCTTCATCATCAGATGAGACATCTGCGGTCAATACCAATGAATTACTATCAGACCTAAAAAGAAAAGGAAACTACACAAACTGCCATCTGCAGAAACTGTTTTTGGCTCCATGTTACATTTGTACTGCTGAGTTAATCTTGCATTAGTGCTCCCATTGTTTGGTGACTCGGTTTCCATAAAATACAAAATAAAAACAGATTTCTTTCTCGTCTCACTCGTGTATCTCAAATTTGAGTGTGACATCGAAATATATGGTGTGTGTTAGACTATGCCCGAAAAGAGTAGAAGTGTGTGGAAAGTAAGTAAAGACTTTGATATAAAAGAGCAAGTTCTTCAACTAAAACTTCCAGAAGTAACTTCTGAAAAAGCTCGAACATGTTTGGCAATAAAAGCTACATAAAATTAACTTCAATCTTTTTTAGGCTTTGAAAATGTTTGGTGTTGGGAGGGTTCACAACATTAGCTCACAAGGCATCAAACAATATAAGTGCGAAAATCAGAAACTAAATGAACTGAAATTAATCTTGATAAACCGAACTCAAGTGACTAAAAATAAGAACATCAGAAACTAAAATAATGGAACACTAATAAACTGTACAAAATGAACTTATCTTTATATTAAAGCCCACAGGCCACAAGTTCTCTATAAGTACTTCAATCACACAAGAATGAACCACCACTATGCTCGAATCAAAAAATCCAAGGAAGATTACAAACGGGATACACTCAAACAAGCCCAATATATTTCACAAACATGAGTTCTCTCTTCACAGCACACTATAGTTCACACAAGAACATATCCTACTCAAGGGAATCACTAAAGATTACACAGTGTTGAGAGAAAAACAAGAAAATCAAATGAGAATATTTGATTTCTCAAGGGAAGAGGAGAGAGCTCGAGAGAAACAGCGCAGAGAGCAAAAGGAAAACGGAAGAATCTCGAAGCCAAGTGAAGTACTCAAACCTTAGAAGCCCATTTAACAGAGTCACTCAATAGTCACCATCCAACGGTATTGAAGGCGACACATGGCGACATCTGAGGCGTCCAAAATTAGGTAAGTAAAGCAGGGTTTCAACGTTTTCATAACACGTTTCTTGCACCAAGTAAATACAACAGATTTTTCCAGCTGGGCCAACTCAATAAGCCCAATGGGCATTTGCATCATTGTGCCAAAATCCCATCATTTGGTTAAGCTTAAAATTTTAGTATACCTTTGTATCAATTTCCTTCCTCACCTCCACCTTATATCTCCACCCTACCTCACTTCTACGTCTGCTTGCCTTTCCCCACCCTTATTTGCTTAATCCCGCTCCCTTCACCCCGATCCCCTACCCTCCGTTGTTGCTTTAACCAGGAGCTCTCGAGTAGCTATCCCGATCCCGAGTAAGACAGGGAATGAGTTATTGGAGGACGATAAAATTGACTTTCTAGTAGAGAAAAAGGGTTTTTGGACGAAAGATAACTAGTGGATGTATTTCACCTTGAGTACTATAAGAAGGTTCTACTGAAAAATTTACTGTTGTGAGTTTTCGTGATGTAAAGAATTGCTTTTAGCTATTAGTGGATTTCTATTACCAATTTTTCCAAACCATGTCCACAAGGATATTCATTCTTATTCAGTAAATACCTCTCTTCATTCGGATTCCAAGTCCCATGATTTGGAAATGCGTAGAATTCTGATGCTAATTCATCGTATTTTGTTCTTGCAGCCAAGTTAAAAAAAACCGGCAAAAACACATTGAAGGGTTGAAGAAGAAGATTGCTGGAACTGAGTAAATTTATGCAATCTGGTGCCAAATTCTTCGTATAATCATCATTTCAACGTCAGATCAAAAAGATATACGTATTCTGTATAAGAGGCGTAAGCCTATGTATTTGTGTTACACTTCATTTTGTTTATATTCGAAGAATATTTCAGCAATTTATTTTCGTGTATATTTGTTTATGTAACAATTAGCCTTCAGATGTTCTCTTTGCAACATGTTTCCTGTAAGAAACCTGCATTTGAAATCATAAAGAGTGCTCAGACCTTTTATGCCACCAAATATCTCAAACTTAAGCTTTCAATATGTTGGGAAACGAAGCCCATACCAGAATAGTTTTGATATCGCTCGTTATGAAACCGGTCAAATAATTAAAGAAGAAAATATAAGCAATATGAAGTTCTAATGGATCACACAACAACCAAGAATATTGTGGAAGAGGAGAATTTTATTATACTAAGAAACACCAACAATTGTCTTATAAGATTTGATCCTTTCAATTTAATCTAAACAATTCTC
>CAIGRN010201564.1:0-13699 GCA_903798345.1 Fraxinus anomala | reverse complement strand
AATTTTTTAAGGGGAAGATATGACAACGCCCTGAAAATTTTCTACAGTTTTTGAAAACTTTTAGGATTTTTTATTCATGGTATTGGCAGAGGAATTCGACAAGTGAGTTAATCAAGTTTGATCTTTCCCCATCCTCCAGGCCTATTATTAGTGGATAGAGAAGGGTATATATAATGGGAGTGATTGGTTGATCAAATCCCTTCTCTTGGGGTTGACAAATGAAGTGGACTCTCCTCTTCTACTTTATTGAATAGCCGGAAAGAGATGTAGTCGATTGGTATCTCGATCTCTATCTATGATGCAATTCGTGCAATGAAATTGATTACAGTTTCGATTTAGTGAATTACCAACTAGCGTTCATTCCTCCTCCATTAGATTATCGAATTAAAGAACGTCGATTATAGAATTTCTTGCTGAAAGTGGTTATAGCCGATCTACCAAAGTATAAGCAACAATAGTTAGGGAAAAATACAAGAGCACCACCATTCATTGGATAGACAAACCTTGATTAGTCAGTTGCCCGAGTGGTGACCCCGGAACCACTTTCAATACCTGGTGAGCTTCTTTATGCTAGATGAAAATATGATTGACAAAATAATAATTCTGATATATTATCCAGCCTAATGTTTTCAGTTCTAATTATGTGTCTTACCCATTTCCTCCTAATATTAGATGTGTCATTTGTTTTCTTTTTTGTTATAAGGATCTGCCCCGTTACCCCTTGTGATAAAATGAGGTCGATCCCACTTTGTGTGGGCGAAGCACGATGCAAACGATAATGCACATGACTCTATTTTTTTTTTTGTACATAGATTGGAATTGAAATTCGTAAAAGATGTTGACTAGACTCGATAAACTTTTCAATCATATTCTATAATTCAACGTGTTCAATACTCTTAACGGTATTAAACTTCCTCTTAATTTTGGGAGATACCAACACCTGCTAGTCGTCTTACCAAAGACACCTAATATTTCATTACTATGTTCATCCAATGCCATTTGTTTGTTTAATTATCCTGTTTGGTTTATCGATAAACACAAGTAAAAGATAAAAGTTGAAAAGGGGACAGTACAGCATTTAATTCTCGGATCATGTTACAATGCTTAGATTCTTTGAGATATAGTTTAATATAATGCCATGTTGCTCGTATCATTGAACTATTTTTTACATAGTCATCTTCCTATCAAATCATTTTCTGTCACTTCAAATTATGTCAAGATATCTGTTAAAATTTTCTGGCAAAAAAACAAAACCCTTAATTCTTGGAGTTTTGCTATATGAACATGTTCACTGATGATAAGTATTTAAATAGATGCACACTTACACGTTTTCATTGGTATTTAAAAAAAAAAAATCAAAAAGAAAAAATTGCCAACTAGGGGCTGAAATGTCAGTCAAAGATAGTGCCTGTCACTAAGACTGTTCAAACAGCTTTTTGCTAATTCTTGATGTTTACAGCTATTCTTTTTTTTGACCCTATTCTGTAGTAACTCTAGGTGCTGTTCTTTGTTGAAATGAAATTATTTTAGCAGATGTAAATATTAGGATCTGCATGCTAGAGTCACATCAATTTTTATGGAGCACAGGGGACATCATTCAATGAGACTCTTGTCAGTTTGCAAGCTGCATTGCATAAATACGAAGGATCAGATTTCAGAAGATACCAAAAATGGTCAACTGATTTGAACCTCGAAAAAAAATTGTAAAAACGTTAAAAAAACTGAGAAAAATTCTGGGAATAGTGTTTTGCCAGTTAAAAAACGATCAACTTCAACTCGAATCTTAGAAAGTACCCTAAATGGAAAAGTGCTTTTCATAGAGTTTTTAACCGGTTAGTCTTAATTCAACGTAATAATAGAGTTGTGGATGGCAAGATGGAGGGTATACAGGGGCTACGGTGGGCTCAATGTCAATTATTATCAGCACAAGTGATGTGCTGTTCACAGTTCATATTAATGTTTGGCATGCATCCTTGTTTTATTTTATTTTACGGAAGTTTTAGCTGTCCTATCTTTGATGGAAAATAAAACACATGTAGCTGTGAACAAAATTTGTTGTTGAATCATAAAATTGAATCCAAATTAGTAGTTTGGATTCACATAGACACTGATCAACATTTTGTTTTAAATTGAATCAACCCACATGGAAAATTGTTTGATTTAGGTTTAAACACGTAAGAAATCGTTTAAAACCAAACCAAACTGTTTACAAATGAAAATCCTAGTTGAAATGGTTATGTAATAAACCTCCGAAATCGTTTAAAACCAAACCATTTACAAATGAAGATCCTAGTTGAAATGGTTATGTAATAAACCTCCGAGTTCTCCTGGCGGCACAAAGTGTTTCTGCTACTCTAATTAACAAATGCTACCTGCAAAATGAGGTTGAGACTTTCTCCCCTCGTTATATTTGTGGCGTGAGAATTAGAGGTGATTTAGGAACGTAGGAAGAAAAAATAGAATGACTATTCAAATAGCCATTTTTTCCCTAGAACCATACTTGTTCTGCCTTAGGAGTATTTATAGGCATCCGAAGCCATACAACTGCTGAGCGGTTATCATGTCACGTATCCCACGTAGCAACTCCCACTATCCCCACATTCTGAGTTGGGGACTTCCACCTATCAAGCGGTTTGTTGCACCTATGTTAACCATGGAACGGTTCCCATCTAACTCAAAGATGTTTTTATGGTCAAGTGTGGTGTTAGCTTCATAGTAGTAGACAACGTTGTATCAATGTAGAGGGTCTCATAGTGGTCGACAACCAATGTGGACATAGAGGGAATCATAGTGGTAAGCGGTCTAGCATAAATATAGAGGGCCTCATAGTGAACGACAGCCATGTGTGGACGTAGATGGCCTTGTAGTGGTAGACGGCCTATCATGAAGTGCTCTACGTAAAGTGGTGATTGAGTAGTCTTTACCTTATTAACCGTAGTAGATAATTGTTGGTACCTCTAATATCACTAGCCCATCTACCTCTTATTGATGCTATCGATGAGGAATAGCACATTTATTCCTCTACGTTGAGCAGTCAAGTGGCGTAGAGTAATGGAAATATTGTACAAATGACACCACATGTGTGGGTTTGGTTATGGGAAAAATTCCTCCCCAAAAAATTCAAAATTTTCATCTATATAAGAAAGTGAAAATCTCCATTTTACCCTCACTTTTCCACTTGCAAAAATTTCATCTCCTTTAAACTCTCAAAGTAACTTCTTCCTCTACTCTTCCTTCATCCTAATTTTTTTTTTCTTTTTGGTTGTCTTTTGTCATATCATGTATAAAATCATTGTAACTTCTTTATCTGGTGAAAGAAAGGATGAGGGGCCGAGCAAATCGATCGACCCATCATCAGATGGGTCGATCAATGCCCGCGCGGGCATTGATGGTCGACTGTTGGCCGTTGACCGACTCCGGCCAGTCAACCAGCTAGAGGCTATCCGACGTTTGACCATCCTATTGGCTAGTCCCCGCCGATGCCCCTCTCATGGGGTCAGTCGATCCTACCATGAGTCCAATATCTCGACTGATTTGGCCAAACTTCATGTCTTCCAACCGAGTTCTCCCAAAAAATATATTGGCTCAACTAAGTCTTTGAACCAAAACTTGAAAATTGGATGGGATCCAATGGGCAAGGTGGTTGTTCTTAAGATTTCAAAATACTATAGGCTTTATAATTTCCCTCTTAAATTGGAAAAATCACTTATCAAATCCAATCGTGTTGACAATTACGTTTATAGAGCCCTTAGGCCAAAAGAGAGGCTTCTCGAGTTCGACCCCCACGAGATTGTCGTGTATAAAAACACAGTGAATGGTCTTTCGATTCCCCATCCATTCCTTTTTCGTCTCAATTTTAATGAATTTCACCTCACTCATAATCAAATAAACCCTAATGAATGGAGGAAGGCGTTGCATTTTTTGTATATTTGTCTTAGAAAGAAAATCTCACTCTTAGTAGACTTCTTTAGGTGAGTCTTTGAGGTACATGAGCTAACTCAGTGTAATACCTTTTTCTTCTTCACCTCTAGAGTCCCTTTGCACTTTCTTAAATTTAAGAATTCAAACAGTGAGTGGAAATCTTGGTTCTTCTTTGTTCGACCTTCTGAGAGTCAATTCCCTTTCAACACCAATTGGAGACATCGTCAAATTCTCCTATTTAATAGTCAAGTCGAGATTACTCATCTTTCAAAAGTGCAAATCTAGCAAGTGACCTATACGCCACCTCTTGCACCCAACCTATGGTCAGTTTTGACTATGAGAAATATGTTGATAGTGGGGATCGACCGGTCTATTGGTAGGTCCTCTCATCCTGCTTGTACTTTTACACTTGTATATATTTTTACTTGCTATTTTTTAGGCCTGATGAACTCAATTGTGTGTATGTAGATATGGACTTTAATTTGGATGAGGTATTGAAGTCCTCGTTTGCGCCATGGAGCGATAAGGGATTTATCCCTATTGATGGTAGGTTCTTGCATATTTTGCTTTTGATTTCATATTTATGCGCACCTTCAATTGTTGTTCTTTGAGCTTGATGGATTTTAGCTTGTGTATACAGATATAGAATTTGACTTGTAGTAGACCATGAACACCATGCTCGAGCGTGGGCATGAAAGTGATGATGACATAATTCTTGTTCCATTGAAAAGAAAGAAAACTACTGATGGAGGAGCAAAATGCTGTGCCGTCGATGAGACATCACAACCTTTGGATGAGCCCATCGAAGCTATCCCACCGCCCGAGACTAGAGAGAGCAGCTCAAGTCGCGTCGGTCCAAGCGCAAGGGCTCTCATCTTCCTTTGTATTTCTTCCATTCAGGGCTATCCCAAGATAAGGATACTCAGGTCTTTGGATACGCCTCCTCGTGCCGGATGAATGCCGAATGAAGTGCTAATGACGTTGAAAGGGTTTTAGTGGTCTACACTCAGGGGGTAAGCTTCTTACTATACTTCATCATTTTTGTTTGTCTACTTTCTCAAACATGCCTAATAGTTCACTTTTTCTCTTCTCCCATTAGATTGTGGCCTTAGAGACTAGGCTTGTTGAGTTAGGCTGTCGTCATCGGAGTTAGAAGCTCTTATAGAGGAAAAGAAAAAGGAGTTCACCACTACAAGAAGAAATTTTCTTCTTTGAAAAAAGTCCCTCGAAGCATTAGAGGCTTGGGCTTGCGAGTAAGAGACGAAAATTGATATCCTGAGATCTGTTTTGGCTCAAGCTCCTAAAGAGGTAGTGGAGCAAAATGAAGCCTCAACGGAGTGTGCTATAGATCTGGAGGCGTCAATGGAGCAATATAAATCATCATCAGATTATGCTAAAGTCTTGCATTCATACGGGGAGAAGCGATGCGGCGTCCATCAAATTGACCAGGGAGCGAATATCTGCTGAGTACTCTTCTATTGATCCCTTAGGTTTCGATAGGTTTCTGGCACAACGCAAAGGAAAAGATAATAGATCCCTTCAATCGAAGACATTCGGGCACACATCACGGGGCGAAAGCGAAAGGACTTCGCATTCAGGTTAACATAGTCTTTCGTTGTAAATCTTTTAGCAATTTCTACTATTATTCGTTTTTGTCATTTGATTGTCTAATGGTTTTTCTTGGTCCGGGATGTGGATAGAAAATCACATTTCATTTTGAGTATGGATGTTTACTTATCGAACATTATTGTTGCTTAGTTTTTTTTATCTATCTTGTCGTATAGGCACTGCATACCAATGTGTAAAAGTTAATTTGTCTATCATCGCACAAATTTTCTTATTTGATTGCGTAATAGGTAGTAAGTGTGTGCTTGGCTTCATAGCTGCCACTTGTATGGGTTGATTGCTACGTAGTTGACACGCATGCGTCGACCGCAAGCTCAAGTTGCAATTTTACTTTTTGTATTTCATTTGTCGATCTTTAGCTGGTTTTTTGGCATCGCTGCCCTTGGGCAGTGTAATTTTTATAGAGCCCCTTGCGCCATGTCGAATTGCAGAACACATGGTCTAATGATTTAGAGTTTTAACCAATTTTTTGTTTTGAATGCTCTCTGCTATGACCATAGAATTCAGTCGAGCCTATAACCAATTTATTGGTTTTGTTGCTCCCCGCCTAGCCCCTCGGGCTACGTCAAATATAGAGTGCGGGGTCTAGTGGTTTAAGGCCTCAACCAAGTTTTTGGTTTTGAAGGCTCTCCACTATGGCCGTAGAATGCAGTTGAAGTGTTGGAAGGGATTCGAAGCCGCACATTGCCATATAAATTGCCTAAATTCGAGAGCTCAGGAGGCACATCAGGACGTCCCAACTAGGATGACCCTTTCTTAGCACCCTCATCATCTTCGCCATCTAGGCCTTTCCTTAAATAACATTAATAATTACAATAGGTTGTGCCTATAGCAGGCATTACATTAGGGAAATTGATAAAGCAACCTATCTACTGTATTTACAAGAAGCATTACTTATCTTTGTTGAGATGCTTAGCATTCCACGGCCTGCCTAGTGATTTTCCCTTCACGTCCTTCAAACTATAGACTCATTTTCCAAAGCTACGAATCACTTCATATGGTCCTTCCGAATTTAGCCCAAACTTAGGTGGAGGGTGCTGCTTTCCTAAGCACAAGATCTCTTGGTTGGAAAATTCTTGGTCTTACCCTTCGATTGAAATACCCTGCGTCCTTCCGCTTGTATGCCGCCATCTTTATGGCTGTTTTCTCTCATCCACTCGAGTAGGTCCAACTCTGCGCTGGTCGTTATGATGTCAAGCTACTTGACTTTTATTCTACCAATCTCACTTAGGATTTCAACAGGAACAATTGTTTCCATTTCGAAAGACAATTTGAAAGGTGTTTCGCCGATTGGTTTCTGTGGGGTTGTGTGGTATGCCCATAGCACATTGGGTAATTCGTCTATCCAAAGCCCCTCTTTCTCCATCATTGTTTTCGATCCTACAATAAGTACAGTTTGTCACTTCGACTTGCCCATTAGATTGAGGATGAGTAACTGAAGTCAGTCTATGGTCGATGTGATAACTTGCACAGAAAGCGCTGAAGATGTGATTATTAAACTGCCCGTCGTTATCTGTAATGACCACTCTAGGTATCCCAAATCTTCATATGACATTTTTCCACACAAAGCCCTGCACCTTAGTTGTCGTACTGGTGGCCGCGATTTTGCCTCCACCCACTTAGTAAAGTAGTCGATCGTGACTAGTAAAAACATTCTTTGTCCCTTGGCCACGGACAAGGGTCCCAAGATATCCATTCCCCATAGAAAGAAAGGATATATACCAAAGATAGTTGTCTGTTGCTCGGTTGGAACATGGATCAAGTTCATATGGCGTTGACATGCATCAAAGTTTCTGACCAATTCTTTAGCGTATTCTTTCATAGTGGGCCAGTAGTATCCCTATCGTAGAACTTTAAATGCAAAGGTGGCCGTCCCTAGATGGTTACCACACATTCCCGCATACACCTCAAATAGCACCTCTCGTGCCTCCATTGGTCATAAACACTTCAAATATGGCATTGTGGAACCCTGTTTATAAAGTTGTCCATCGATGATGCTGAACAAGGCTGCTCAAGCCCTCGATGTCTTTGCGTCGAAACCATATTTCGCGATCTTGTCTTCCATGAGATATTCAATCAATGGGTCTATCCAAATTTTTTCATGCTTTATGTTCACAACATCAATCATGTGTTAGATCCTGGCTTTCACAAGACTTGCACGTTTGTTGTGCGAGGCAAATTCTCTGGGTTAGCAGATGCAAGTCTGGCCAATGCTTCTACTCGCTCATTATATTTTTGGGGGACCATGGTTATCTTGAAGTTTGTAAAGCCCATTTGCAAGTCTTTTATATTCATCTGATACGCTACTATCTTTCAGTCCCTCGCTTGAATTCCCCTGTTACCTGCCCAACTATCAATTGAGAGTTGCTGTAAATCTCAATCGATGACACCTCCGGTCTGGGAATTCAAAACGTAGTGAATATTCTAACTCTTCGAAGTCCAATCCTATCATTATGATCCCTACTCCGGATCCTTCACCGTTTGAGGACTCGTCCACAAATATTTCCAATCAGCCTTTCTATCATGCTGGCTACTCAGCTAGAGCCTGTACTTTAATAAATGTCTTGGTTTGAATTCAATGTCGAACTCCCTCAATTCGATTGCCCATTTCAGCAATCTCTCCAAGATTTCTTGTCGATGTAAAATCTGCTTAACCGGTTGATCAGTCATTACCTGCACAATGTGAGATTGGAAGTATGTCCTCAATTTTCTAACTGCAATTACCAATGTAAGTACCAGTTGCTCGACCAGGCTAAATCTTGTCTCCATGCCCTTCAGCACTTGGCTTACGTAGTATACTAGCTTTTGTGCCCTTGGGAGTTCTTTCACTAGCACTGCACTGACTCTCTGCGGTGATATTACCAAGTAGAGACATAACATGTCCTCAGGGCACGGACTAGTGAAAATTGGTGGTTGTTATGGTGACTGCTTCAAAGACTCAAGTGACTCTTCATACTCTTGAGTCCCCAATGGTCTTGAAGAAATGCTAACATTTATTTGTTGCTCGACTTATGAAACGATTCATCGCTGCTACCTATTCCGTCAACTTTTGGACTTCCTTCTTACTAGTAGGGCTTTTCATCTCTAGAATCACCTGATTCTTGTCTAGGTTTACTTCAACGCCCTGTGATCATGAAACCTATAAACTTTTCATCGGTGGTACCAAAAACATATTTCTCGAATGAACTTCAACCTAATCTGTCGGGAGATGTCGAACACTTTCTATAAACAAGTCACTTAGTTGTGAGCTTTGGTACTTTTAACCACCATATCATCAATGTAGACCTCTATAACATCTCCAATCACTGCATGGAAGACTCTATTCACCCATCTTCTAGTAGGTTGCCCCGACATTTTTCAGACCGAACGGCATGGTTGTATGGTAATACGTCCTCAAGTCAATGATAAATGACTTATTCTTCTGACCGGACTCGGTCATAGAAATTTGGTGATACTCGAAAAATGCATCCAGAAAACTGAGTCTTTCATGACTCGACGTGGTGTCCACTAGGTTGTCTATCTGGGAAAGTGGGTACGAGTCTTTTGGACACATTTTGTTCAACCTGGTGTAGTCTATACACATGCCATTTCCCATTCAATTTTGCCAACCACTCGGGGTATTTCACTTCCTAAAAAAAACTTACATGTAGCAATTTCTCAATGTCCACTCTCATAGGAAACGACACCTATGACGTTTAGCAATAGTTGGCCATAGATGGCATTGTAGACGATGAAGGTTTTGACAAATAAGAAAATTGTCATGATCACCAAGGTCGTAGGATAAGTGCCTAGCATGATCGAAAGTTTCATAGTTCCCTCTGGTATCACAATTGCCCCTCCAAAGCCTTGTAGAGGTATGGTCACGATTTTTAATTTCTCATGAGAGATCTTCAAACCCAAAAAAGGTCTCAAAAAGAACATTCGTTGCACTTCCTCCGTCGACCAACACCCTCTTAATATCAAAATCTTCTATGTCCCTACCACTACCAGGGCATTTTCATGGGGCATGCTATGCCAATCAGGTCTTCTTCACCGAAAGTGATGCTCTGATTGAACCTTGCCTTCTTCTAGATAGAGCAAACACCAACAGTACGCATATACCTTTTCTTAGCCGAATTTGAGTCTATGGATGCTGCTATCCCTCTAGTGATCACGTTTATCACTTCGGCTCTAGATGGGGGGATGATCCTCAACATTTTGCTTGCCTCTGTCATTTATCAAATAATTGTTCAAGACTCCCCGTTTTAAAAGGTGCTCAATCTCCTCCTTTAGCTGCATGCAATTTTCAATACTTACTTTGATTTCTTTTGTTGGATGGCGTTAACATCGGTTTTTGCCATTTGAATTTCTTCATGTCCCCTATTTCCATCAACAACTTTGCGCACAGGGTGTTCAAAGGGTTAAAGGCCTTGACCTCCTCCCACCTTTGCCTGACGGACCGATCCTGAGCGTACCTCTTGTTCATGCGCTCATTTTTCAGCTTGCTTTTTATCAGTGGGTTTCGGTCACCACTTGACTTTTCCTGGTGATTTTCTACATCCCATCTCTATCTGAGATTTTTCATGACTTTCTCTACTTCTTCTACATCAACGTACTTGTCTCCCTTCTTCATCAGGTCATGTATCGATTTTGGGGGGTTTTTGGATACTGACATCTCAAAAGCCCGATTTTGCATCCTATTCACCAATGTTGCTACCACTGCAGACATTTGAAGATCCTTTATGCCAAGTATTGCCTAGCTAAAACTAGCTAAGTATTCTTACAAAGATTCATCTTTCTCATGTACAACCTGCATTAATCCAATGGTCGTATTCATTTTCCTCTTTCTACTTAAAAAGTAAGCTACAAAACTCTTAAAGAGTTCATCGAATGTTTTGATAGATCGGGGTGCCAAAGTTGTTACCTAGCCTCTGGCTTCTCTCCTTAGCGTCGGGGGAAAGGATCGGCACATCACTGCATCCGGGGTTGCATAGAGTCTCATTAAATCAACGAAAGTCTGCAAGTGGTCAAGCGGATCAGTGACTCGTATGCCTCTATCATAGGTTGTTTAAAGCCTTTCAGTAGAGGAACTGCCATGATCTCGGGTGTAAACGGGTCTTCTTCCAAAGCCATTTGCGTGCGTCTGTCCTTCCTCTTGGATAATGCATTGTCTATCTTTTCTATCATCGTTTCCTCTATCTTTCATTCCAAATCTAGCATGGGTCGTAGAAAATGCGGAATTGCGACCCTTGTAGCCCTCAAGTCTCCTTCTGCTGGTTGAATAACAGGTACGAAAACCGTTAGTACCTCTTGAGGCGATTGCTCGTGCATGACCTCCGACGGGTTCTGTGGTGGGATTGTGGCTCTAAGATTGACTTTTTACAAGGGTAATCAATGTTGCCAACTGAGTCTCCTGAACACTGAATTGGCTATGCATCACATACTGTAGCGGTGGATCATGGCCCCTGCGACGGGCTCCAACTCCGTCTCCGCTGTATTCCTGTCCATGCATATTTCACTACTGGTTCGTCTTTTTGACATAGGTTTTCTAGTTCAGTAGTTTCCCACAGACGACGCCAAAGAAATTGTTATGAAATAAACCTCCGTGTTCTCCTGGCGGCGCAAGGTATTTCTGCTACTCTCATAAACAAATGCTACCTGCAAAATGAGGTTGGGGCTTTCTCCCCCGTTATACCTATGACATGAGAATAGTAGGTGATTTAGGAACGTAGAAAAAAAATAGAATGAATATAAAAATAGCCAATTTTTTTTCCCCAAAATCATACTTGTCCAGCCTTAAGAGTATTTATAGGCTTCTGAAGTCATACAACTGCTGGGCAGTTATCATACCACGTGTCCTACGTAGCACCTCTCACTATCCCCACGTTCTGAGTGGGGGACTTTCACTTATCAAGCGATTAGTTGCACCCATGTTAATCTTGGAACGACTCCCATCCAACTCAAGGATGTTTTTATGGTCAAGTGTGGTGTTGACCTCGCTGTAATAGACGGCGTTGCATGAATGTAAAGGGCATCATAGTGGTTGACAACCCAGTGTGGACGTAAAGGGCCTCTAGTGGACGACAGCCTAGTGTGGACGTAGACGGCCTTGCAGTGATAGGCGGCCTAGTATGAGGTGCTCTACATAAAGTGCTAATTGAATAATTTTTACCTTATTGGCCATAGTAGGTAATTGTTGATAGATTTGAATAGTATAAAGAAATCCGAGTCATCAGCTCCATCAATATTTATTATAAACTTTGTGATCTGAACGATTTAGTATTATTGAGTAAAATGAATAGCTGTACTAATATGATTGAAATATGAATTATTTAATAAATTTAAGCTTCTATTGATACTAATATGTTATAGCTTTTATGTTTAAAAAGTTTCAGTTTGACCGTTTATTGAGATTAGACCAATATTTATATTTTGACTTTAAATAACTTTACTTTTTTGTATCTAGATAAATCGTGGTTTGTAGTCAAACCAAATTGCAAAACAAGATTTCATTTGGTTTGAAAAGTAAATTAGTTTTGTGTGGTTTGTAATTTTTTCAAAATCATTTTAAACGATTTGATTTGAAAATTGACCAAAAGCCATTCAAATCGCACAATATTCACCCCTAATATCATCTACGTTGAAGGCTTAATAAATATTAATATCTTAAGCTTTTAATCATGATTATTTCAACATGGTGTGAGAACCTACAGAAGTATTAAGTTCAAGTCCCGTATTTAATAAATTGTTTCCTTTTTAAGTACTTAAAAGCCATTGAGGAAGTTCATTAGTTCATATTATAGATGAGATGTCGAAAGTCTTTATAAACATGAAAGTCAGAACAAGCCAGAATTAATCTTCTTGGTGTATCTAGCTACTAACTAGGCGAGTTTTAGCTTTTAAATAGATAAAATAATTAACATTTTTGATGGGTGGTCTAGCCCCTAATTAGTTGGGTTTATCTTTAAAATAAATAATATTTTTTTTTTCTTTAATGTTGAAATTCTCCTAAAAAAATATTTCTAGACCCTTTGTTAAAAAATCCTAAATACATCCTTGGCAGAGAGATTAGAATTTCACAACTATATCAATTATCATAAAAATTATATACACGTCGGATTTGGATAACATGAAACTCGAATACACACACGGGGATGTTATATAAATAGCATTAAAGATATTAGTGTCAAATGTTAGGTTGGTGTAAGGCATGAATGTTTACTAAAGTGTTGGTCAGCCGTGTTGTCAGAGTAGGCTTTTAGGTGGTCTCGTTGTAGGCTCTGCACTACATCAATTTACCATGTAGCATTCTGTTTTCAATAGTAATATTACTATTTTCTTATTACTATTCAATTATGTCTTTTATGTCAAACTATTATAGCAAAAGAAGTGGTTGAAATAGTAGTATCGATAACATTTCAAATTATTTTCAAAATAATGATGGAATTAGATCAAAATGATGCATCTACATCAAATTATTTTACTTCAAATGAATTTCAAATCGTTCAAATAGAGCAAATATTTCAAAATTGGACTATCCCAAAAGGTAGATAAAAGTTATATTTATGAGATAGGAAAATTTGATTTTACTCAAAATTATGTTATCAAAACACTGGAGCAAACTTGATATGATCCAGGAATCGAGCCTGACGAAACCGAGCCGAGACGAGACCCGTTGATTATAGAAGGAGGCCCGATAACACGTTCGAGAGCAAAGTGGATGGAAAAGACGACGTGATTGCTCGTTCAAGTTACAATTGACGACATGGTGATCTTGGCAAAGAATTGAGCAAGTTTCGTGCTGGGGTCGATGGCCGAAACGGGTTGGAGCAACTTGATTCAACCAAAGGAAGACGGAGGTCCAAAATTCGCATTCCTTCACAAAAATTATGTCTATTAGTCTTTGGTTGTTCTGGTCAGTAAGGCGTGCCCACGCCTTAAGAAAAATTCGGTTCAACATTGTGCATTGTGCAAAAAATTTCTTTTCCACGAATTTTCCTTATTTCACTAGGATTCTAATTTATTACAATCTTTTGTTATTTTAGTAAGTTAATTCCGGTGCAATTAGGGTTTTTAGGCTTGTCCTATAAATATTTGGTTATTAATCATTGGAATGACCTTTTGACAAATTTATTATTGAGATATATTCGACAGGCTATTGTGCTCTTCAAAC
>CAIGRN010201545.1:4823-25944 GCA_903798345.1 Fraxinus anomala | reverse complement strand
TTTGAAACTCGTTTGTACTTTTTTTAAAAAAGAAATTAAGATTATAGTTGCAATTAGTTTTTTTTTATTTATTTAAATAAGGAGATATATTCGTCATTTTTCATCTTTATATTGAGAAAATAGATGGCATTGGCCTTTTTCGCCAATTTCAAATAAGTGGGGGGTTTTTGTACACCGTGTCTAATAGGTGTGGATTTTTTCATTTCTATTTTTTTTTTTTTCATTTTTCCTTATTTATTAGGGTTTAACAGTATAGATGACAAATCTTGACGGCAAGAAGGCATTTCAAATTGGGATTTTTCTGCGATTTTTAATAGGTGGGAGTATATCGTATATGATTAAGTTTGTAGGGGGAATTTTCTGCTATTAAGTCTTTTAAGTATGTATTCAATTCCATATTTATATGAAAAAATTGCAGTCGATGTCTCCAAATCTTTCATTTTGCTAGAGAATATACCTTAACCTTTCATTTTTGTGGTCGTAGTCACAATCCTTCAACATCTATTGCAATCTAAGTCTATTTGACAGATTCCATCCACTTATCCGTTAATCAACCCTTAAATTAAATGTTTAGCTTGAATTGACAAATTAAATGAGAAATTAAAAGGTAAAATTATATTTTCTTCCCTAAAAACTCTAAAATAATTAAGTAAAAAGTACTATCCTGCAAGTTGGGAAATTGAAGAAATAATCAAAGAATTGAGTGTCCACGAGCAAAAAGTCGTTTGAACTGTATGGTATTATACTTGTTTCTCTGTGAAATTCTTCCGAGTCTTGAACCGGGTCACAGCAGGATCCAGATTCGTAACTTTGTTGGTTCTTTACATCCATGGAATCAAGTATTGGGAACTCACTAGAGCCAGACGGTTCACTAGATTGAGTAGTGGAGAATCAGAGAACGAAGGTCAGAGAAGAAACATTATGCAAATTTTTATCAGACTCGTAGCACAAAATTGACGTCACATTATTCTCTGACTTCTCCATGCCCATAGGATTTGTGAAATTTGTTAAAGCATCTAGTCCCCGGAGTTTAATAGCAGCATTGTGGTACACCATAGCAGCTTCTTCTAAAGTGTTAGAAGTACCCAACCAGAGTCAGACTTTTAGGATGGTGTATTCAATTGAGACATTTAATGAATTTTTTAGATTTAAAAAATTTAGGGGTATTCAATATAAGATATTTGAAACTCTCTAAAAGTATTGATGTATTCAATTGAGATTTTTAACTTTTAAAAATTCTCTAAAAGTTATGGTGTATTCAATTAAAACATTTTAGAAGTTTCTATAAGTTTTGGGGTATTGAAATTTTAATAACTTTTAGAAACTCTTATAAAAGCCTCTATGGTACTAACTTTTGAACAGAAAGCATTAAAATAAAATTTTAAAATTCGTCTCTCATTAATCACAAGATTTTGAGAGACTTTCACAACAACAACAACAACAATAATAGTAATATGTATATATATTTTTTTTTCAATATTTCTCTTTCATTTTCTCCTTTACAAATATTAGAGTTATGATTAAATTTTATTTTTTCTATCGATTGTATTTGTTTCTATTTTTTTTTTCCTCTCTCTTATTGTTTATCTCTATTTTTAAAGTCTTAAATTTTTATTCTTTTTAAAATAATTTTTTATTGCATGGGGAGGGAAAGGAGAAGGAGAATTGTGGGAACCACGTATGTGAGAATTTCATACTATTGCACTAGATTCATGTGAAATCTATTTCAAATGAAAAATTTCAAAAATCTTTTGAATTCTACAAAAGTCTATAAAAGTTTTGAAATGAAAATTTATAGAAGTCTATAAAAGATTTCCACTAATTCCATACAAATCTATAAAAAAATCCACGAAATCCACATAAATCATCACTTAAAAAAAGTCTATCAAAAATTTCAAAAGTCTCAATTGAATACATCTCATGTAAGGTCGGGTCTCTTATCTCGGCTACCCATTTACCCCACGATTGCTGTCGGGCACCCGAACTTTCGAGAACGACCCCTTGACGCCTTTTGCTCAGTCGCCTTCACCTTCTTTGGCTTCTGCTTAACCCAAAGCTCACTGATTATACCATTGACATGTGTTTTGCTAGCTTTTTCAACACTTATTTCTTGAATGCATTTTTGAACACGTTGCCCTCTGAAAATCTCATCTTTGTTTAAAACCTTATATATTATTTATTAACTATTTTTAAGTTTTTAGGTAAAAAAATATAATTTGACTATTTTATCCCTCATTTAATTTGTCAAATTGAGTCAAACATTTAATTTAAGGGTTGACTAATGGATAAGTGGATGAAATATGTCAAATGAACTCTAACTGCAATGAAAGTTAATGACTATTAAAGGTTTGGAATTACGACCGTAAAAATGAAAGGTTAAGGTATAATCTGCAGCAAAATGAAAAATTTGGGACCTTCGATGCAATTTTCCCCATTTAAATTGTTAAAGCTTGACGTGACTCACTTCACATAAAATGGTTCTAAAAATCGTCCGTTACTCATGCCATTTGCCTTAATTTCAATATTACTTCTCAGCACGGGGTTATGGAAGAAAACAAGCATTCTTCTAATTTTATATTCATTTAGGAAAAGATTATACAACCACAATAGGCAGCATGTTAATTTGTTTGTTTATTTTATTTTAATTTTTATTAAGTAAATAATTTATCTAACTTTTTATTTTCTCATTTTTTAAAATTATTATTTCTTATTAAAATATTAATTCTTTTTTATTTTATATACTCCACTCGTCTAATAAAGATATACTTGATTTTCATTTTTATTTGTCCCAACTTAATGAATTGTAAATCATTTTTTTGTTGTTGATAGCATAATTAATTTTTTAATTTTCTAATATGTCAATATTTAATGTATTTTGTTATCAAAAATATCAAACACTCCTATTTAAATCATTATTTAATGTGTCTTGTTATCAACAAAAAATATATTTTCAACTATATTAATTAATTTTTTTTAATCTGTATAAAAATGAAAATAAATCTATCTTTATAGAACGAAAGAAATATTTCATATTTTATTTAAATTCCAAATATACATGATCCTTTAATCTTTAAAAAATTGTTTACAACAATTGGTATCAAAGCCACGATAACCAACAAAAGCCAAGATTTTCCTTCGAAAAAAAAAACCCATGATTTTAGAATACTTGTAGCTCTAAAAGCAACTGTTGTTAATAAACTCTCAATTTTTGTTTAGGATATTTTTGGTTGCGAGTATGAAATTTGTGTGAAAAGAAAATAAATTTTTGGCAATTCAATTGTCTAGAATTTATCTGTACGAAAATTATCAATTAAATGTATTTGATTGATTTAGTTTTCAACATAAATAATATTATATTTATCTATTTTTTATTGGTGTACAAATGAGAGAGAAGTGACAGATGAGAGACAGAAAAATAGAGTGAATTATCTGAAAAATAAAAATCACTCATCTTCAAAGAAAAAATGTTTTTCTTGTTTTAAAGGAAAATATGATTACGTGATCAAAAGTTGAAAAATATTTTTCACAAAAAAATTGTCAATCTAACACTCAAAAAATAGAAATTTTGATAGAAAAATAACATTTTACATGAAAAATAAAGCTAATGAAACACACTCTTAATGAAATTAATAGAACTCTTAAATATCAATTAAGTTTATTTATAGGAATGAAAAAAATAGGCATTACCAATTCCTATCCTACGTGGGAATTTTCCAAAGTCACCTTATAACAAAATTAGGGATGATAAAAAAATTCGTTCAACCCTACCCGTGGTGTCCCATCCCGAATAAAGTCGGGATTACCCACCTAATCGAGTAAATGGGGCGAGGATAGGACGGTGGTCATTATCTCGAAGCGGATATGGGGTGGGTACGGGAAACATAGTCTTTACCTCACTATCCGTCTCGTTTAAAACTAATTTAAAATTTAAAAATTTTATCAAATAAAAACAAAATATTTATCATTATATTTAAAGAGAACACAAGTTATTCTTAACAAATTGAAAAAAATTATTAATATTTATTAACTAAAGATATAAAAAATAAAAACAAAAAATAAAATAAATAAAAAAGAAAAAGAAAAAATAAATGGGGCATAAGACCCGTCCCACCCCAAACCCATCTCAATCCCATCTCGTTTTAACTGAGTATGAGAATGGGGTAAGTTGACAAAAATACCCATCAAGATAGGAGTCGAAATGACTGATCCGTCTCATACCCTCTCCCCTAGCCGTCCCTAAACAAAATTGATGAAAGCAATAGCTAGAGATCATTGTTCCAGTTTCAAGTACTTTGAATAAATATAGTGACAATTTAAACCCCCGTACGATCCATCTTTGTTAAAACATTCCAATGTACTTGATCTTATTTAAATTCTCAGACCATCGTTTATATTCAAACACCTTTATCCCAAATCTTAATACCCATTCCACACCAAAACCATAACAACACTATCCCACCAACATTATTGTTGTCCTCATCGACCACCGTCAATGTTGTCGCCGTATAAAACAATTGCCACCATCATTTCATTTACCACAACGATCCTCATGCCAAACCCACCCAGTACCACCATGCACGGCCATCCGATGGTGGTGTGAATTTTTCAAATCAGGGCGATTATAAAATAAAAAATAAAAAAAATAAACTGGGCAATAAATGGGGCAGATAACCTATCCCGACCCGAATCCACCCCTTACCGCTTTAATCGAGTATAGGGACGGGACAAGATGACAAAAATACTCGACGGGACAATGATCGATCCGTCTCGTACCGTCCCATTGCTGTCCTTGTATATTCCTTGTTTGGTAGAAATTTTTTGAGATATGTTTTATGAAAAGTAATTTTTCGAAGAACGTATAATTAAAAATAGAAAAAAATTATATATTATGGTGTAAAATTATTTTATTAGCTAAAAATAGTTGTGCTATATACAACTATTGGTCGTAAAATATCACGTGTTGAGGATGAATTTAGACTAAAGTAAATTTTGAAAAATGAGGCACATACTCACAGTGTTATTTGATTAACCCGTCCCCTTTACCCGGTGCTTCCAGTTTACCATGACGAATTCGCCTTCCTCGGCTCTTCTTCACAGCCTCGTCCAGTAAGTTCTCCCTCTTTACACGCACAGAGGAACGTGCATATAGCTTTACCTCTATTTTCTCTCTGTAATGGGGTCTCTCTTTATTTGGAGGCGTCCTGAGCTCAAGTCTGTATATATGGGTATGCATATAATATGTTTGTTTCTTTGTGTGTGAGACTGTGTAATCAGCTTCATATTTTTGTTGCTTCTTCTTCAATTGCAGATTATCACAAACCCTTAAAGTGAAACTCTCCAAAACCCCGTACAATCCGCCAGAAGGTTCCCCAAATGTCTCCATCAAATCCACTCTGCAGGATCTCCTACCAAATCCCAACATTTCGGAAGCCGATTTCCGAACCCACATCAAAGACTTCGTATTATGTTGTGCGTCACTAGCTTCTGCTTTGAACTCCTCCACTGAACACCTTTCGTGGATTCCGAATTCACTCTCGTTTTCTGCACTCTCATCATTGGAAGATTTTGCCAATGCTTATTGTCATTCTAGCAACGTGAAGGATTCAATTAAGATTGGTGAATTGGAGTTGGATTTGAGGTTTTTGGAGAGTGACAAGAGGCTGGTGATCGAGTTGATGCCAGAAGTTTTGCCTTTGTTCAAAGATAAGATTAAGGAGAGTGCAATAGATGAATCTGATGATGGTGATGGAATTTCAGCTGCTAGTGCTAAGGCCCCAGTGGCTTATGCAATCGTCGCTGCCTATCAGTTTCGATGGATTGTTACACAGGTCACTGCATTTGGCACATTGGGGTTTTCCATATTATTGAATGTGATGTCGAGTTCTGTCTAACATGGGTTGATATCAATCTCTGTAGACGGTCTTGAAAAATAACATTGGGGAGGAGAATTCCCTGCCCCTCGTAAATAAATATAATTGAGCGAGAGAACATAGCAACATAGAAGTGTATTTGATATGTTAATTGAGAGTCAGAGAGTCCCAGGGAATTCCTTGCCCTCTTTGCAGGTTCTTATTGGTGGTGGCATTACAATGTTATTTTACAAGACCAAAAAGTGGCAATTGATGTCGGACCTCCAATTTGACTACTAAAGTGAAAATTTTGGTTAAAGGTCTTTGTTTGACATTGATAGTGTATTGTTGTGTAGGTGGATTGTTTTATTTTGGGGAAGTTGTGTCCTTTGGTGGTTCCTTGTGCTTTGACAGCTCTTGATCACTGGTCTCAAGAAGTCAAGGTAGGCTGTGAACTATTACTACTCCTGTATTGAATTGCTAATTTTCTCTCTTTTGTTGTTGTCCATTTTTTTTTTTCTGATTAAAAGTGTGTTGAACCTAAAATTTAAGTGATTTTTCTTTTTTATGCATAATTTGATTGTTTTGACTTCTCCTCGAGTTTAACAGTTATGCTGTTTCTCTTTTCATTGACCTCCGGTCAAATTTTCAATCTTAATTTTTCATAAATAAGCTGAAAGCACTAATAATTATGCCATGAACTGCACTTAGTTACTTTTTAAAACTTTCGTTGTGAAAACACTGGGAAATCGCAGTTATTTGAAAATATGATCTGGATAGATTTTATTTTAAAAAAAAAAAATCTTAAAATTACTTGGAGCTGGTAGAGTATAAAGTCAAAGTTCTTTATCCAGAATTGCTGTTAGTTGCTACATCTTAGGTTCTATATCTCCAGCTTTGATTCTTCTAAAATTAGTGACATCCATCAAGTACTTCCATTATCAATAGTTATTGCACTGGAAGGGTGAAGCGAGAGAAATAAGATTCACACCAAAATCAATGTATTGCAAATTTTGTTGAAAAATTAAGAGTCTAGGGAGGACTTATATGATCATATAGATTAGAGATATTTCAGTTATATAAGAGAAATTTCAGAGAATCACTCTGTGCCAATTAAAAGACAAAATGTAAGTTAACCATAACAGAAATGAGGATTATAAGAATGATTTTTGGTCATACTAGAATGATCAGGGTAAGAAATGAGAATATACGATTGCAATTTGATGGGGCTTCAATGAGAATAAATTGAGAGAGAGAGAGAGAGAGAGAGAGAACTTTGGTGGTTAGGACAATGTCTTTTTTAGATTTAAAGAGGCTACGTTTATTAGATTGACAATCTCAGTAAAACAAGTTAGAAGAAGGAATAGATCAAAACTAACATGGTCCATTGTGATTGATATAAGTGTAGTTGTTTTCGATATTCTAGGTGATGTAGTATGAACTAAATGGAATGGCGAAAAGGGATTTATGTAGCCAACCCAAATCTATTAGGAATAAGGCTTTTTTTGTTGTTTTTTTGATTGTGGGGGGGGGGGGGGGGTTGGGAATTGTATCGAATTTCATGATTTTTGAACTATAACTCCTAGTCCTAGATTCGATAAAAATCTTTGAGCTTTTTACTTTAAGCACTCCCATAGTTTTGACCTAATGATCTTTCTTTACGTTGAATTTGTGCTGGATTATGATACACCGACACAGACACGTGTGTCCGACACGATACGTGTTGGATACGCCGACAAACGATTTTTAAAAAAATTACAGACAAGATACGTCATCGACACGTTGATTAAATTCTTAAAAATTCTTCATTTATATAGTATAAATTTAGTTTGATACTTGTTATTAATTTTTCTTGTTGAAATTTTTTAAACATGAGTACCTATTTGTTACTTGCTAATAATTTTAAATTAACAATATATAATATTTCTAATATAAAAAGAAAAATGATTACGATAGAGTGTCCGAGAAGTGTCGGTATCAACTCGTGTCCTACACGTGTCGGACACGGATACGCTACCCTAATTAAAGTGTCCGTGCTACATAGGTGCTGGATAGTATTGTATCTTGGGGAGTAATGTGCAAAATCAATGATAGGGATGGTTAAGTGAATTGATGAAAAAAGAACTGGGTATAACTATGCTATCTTAACCCATGTTCAGAAAAATATGTGGGGGAACGTGGAGGAGGAGGTTCTCTAATTTTAGCATCTTATTACATTCATTCTAGCTTCTGTTTTGAATTTTATAAAACCCATGTACCATACATGATGACACTTTGTGGACTATTTTGCTGTGCTATAAGTAAAATTCCTTTTCAGGGCCAGGGCATGATTAGCTTTATACATCTTGGAAAAATTGTAAATGCTGCTGATTTTGGTAGCTATGTAGATGTAATCCTTGATGCTTGCTGCCAAAATGTGGCTTCAGATGATGAGATATGGCACTATGTGGTGGAGATGTCGGTGCTTCTCGTCACTTCAACTCAGAGAAATAATCCTCGTAGTCAATGGTATTGATGTTTGTATATATTTTGTTTATGCCCTGAAATATTTCTAAGTGAAGGATGATTTGTGTTGGACTAATCGTGTCATGATGACTTGTTACTCATCCTTTTGTAGCTATACATTGGGAATATTGTATATTTATACAAAATGATTGTTCAAGTTTAATTATTGTCACGTGACTGTGATCTCAGGAGGATTGCTGGATAATAAATGCCTCCTAAATTTTATTCTTTTTGTTGGCCTACCAAAACTGGACAACGTTTAATTTGTTGCAGTTTGGTTTATAGAACTCCTAAGCCTAGGATTCCAAATCATGCTTTTAATCTTCACTACCAGAGAACATAACCCTCATTCTGTGCTTTGCTGGCCACAACTTACGCCAAACTATAATATTTCGAGAAGTTCCAAACGGGCTGACATTAATGTTGTCCTTGAATAAACCAAAGATTACTCTTTTTTCTTACTCTGCCAGCATTGTGCAACAGCACGTGCCTAAAAGGTGATATTGTCTTTCTGAATGGATCCTAACAATAGAAAAAATCTGAGTTTATATTTTTACATATTCAAATATCCGTGTCTTGCAGATTTTTTCTATATTCAAATATCCGTGTCTTGCTCTGAGCAATGGGTATACTTGCATTCATCAATTGTCATTGATATTTCATGTAGGTTTGAAAGACTGCTCAATGAGATGTTAAATCACTTGGAACGGCAACCAAGAAATAAGCAGCGTCGTACTGCATGGTTGATGCACATTGAGCCACTTTTCAATGTTCTTGGTCTCCTACTGCTTGCCCATTTCAGGCGTCTCTTTCCTCTTTTCTTTAAGTGGATGCATGCTGATGATGATGAAACAGTTTTACTGGTTAGACAATTTCTTATTTAAAAATGTGAACATTTTTCCCCAGTTCCAGTTTTTTGTATTGGTTTATGAAATGCATATTATCAATATTTGATTGGATAATTTTTCTGATTGCTATTTCAAGATTTTAAATTCAATTGATCTTCTTCTTGTTTACTACTTTTTTTTCTACTTAGTCTCTCTGTATCTTGCCTTTTTATGTTTAATATGGAATTGCATTATGAGGAATATAATTTTTTGGTCATCTATTTATGTATCAGGTTCTGGAGCGGACCAAAACCATTCTAAGAGTAACATGGATAAGAAATTCACCATTAATTGAAAGGTAATTATATGATTGCCTTTACACTGGAGATATTGGGGACATATTGTTGTTAGCATTATATGTAAGGACTAAGGAGGCCAATGAAAAAGTGTATCACAGAAATATAATAATTACAATTTCTTTTTCCATTTTGGCACTAAAATTGCTACGTTCTAGATCAAAATTTTAATGATTAATGGTAAATCAATTGTTTTTACTGAAATATTGGTTTTTAACTCTGAGCTACTTATGAATGTTGTAAAAATTATCAATGTTACCTAGATATTGGGTTATTTATTCTATACTGTATCCCTGCTTTCTATGATGTGTATTTGGCTTCAGATTTGTGGACGAGCTTATCACTCTGTACAAAGAGGCTGCACTGAAGGTTAATCGGGAAGCTATTAGATCACTTGTTCTTCAAATACTGACCCTGATACAGCAGTAAGTTTAGTACTCTCTTTCAGTTACCTTTTACTTTTGGTCAATTTTTACAGTTAGAATTTCTCCGTATCATATCTTTTGACATTGTTGACTTTTTTTTTTTGGTTGAATTCCAAGTTCCAATGGTTCACATTTTGATGCCACTTGGAAAGAGTACAAGGATGATCCGGACCTGATATCTCTCTCTGGCCGTTTTCAACTCAAGATATAATCCAGTGGTAACACCGTGTTTCACCTCCTTAAATATTCACAAACAAATTGATCTCTGCAGTCAAGAGAGTTTTTATTGTCTCACAATCATTGTAGGATTGATACTTTTGCATTTAAAGGTTCAAAGGAAAAAAGATGTCTGCTAAAGATCTTAGTACAAAAAGAGAGTGATTCTTGCTGCTTTTAATGGATGCTTGCAAATATTCCTTAAAAAGTATGTTTTTCTCATTGCTAATTCAGGTTAGAACTTAATACGCATTTTTTTGCTATTTGGTCTAATAATGCTTGGCTTATATGGACTGCAAATTGGCTGAAGATTATGTGATACAGAGATTTTTCAACCAAGAAAGAAGGCGCTGTCGCATTTTGTTGCAGCTGTAGCAAGTCTAAAGGATTTGAGTGTTCTGTTAATAGCCGAATTTCAGAATGCATGAACATAAATTGTCTGTGATTACAAGAACAAATGGAAATAGTGTATTTATTTGAAATATCCTACTCTTTGTATTTGAATTAGATTATGCTTCTTTTTTACTTTCGGGCTCATTCACCAAGCAAAAATCACTATGCCATTACCATTTTTGGAATCGAAATTCAAACAATAAAGTAATGTCTAGCATTCATTATTCTTTCAAGAATCCATCATAATTCTCCAGCTACAAATGAATCTGGCTTTGTGAAAACAGATTGCATCAGACAGATTAAACATATCCTCAATTACACATCAAACCAACAATCTTGACTTGGTACTACTGAACCTTATAACATCAAAATTAACACAGTAGAAACTAGAAAGAGTAGCCAATACAATTCTCAGACGCCCATACAAGGCAGTGGCAAGTTAAACTGCTCGAGTTGAACGAGACTAAGCAGTGAAGATTCTGTGTATCGGTACCAAAAAAAGCAACACAAGAAGCATCTGCATCTGCACTAAGTAGTTGCCATTTCGAAGAATCCTTTGTGAACCTGAGAAAGCAATTCTGTATTTCAAAGTCATATTGGGATGCATAATTCCCCATCCCTGCATTCCAAATCCACTCCTTGAAATACTAGTACCATTTTTGTTACTGCTATTTTTGAGGTCAATTTCATCAAACAATTGATAAATGTAAGCCTCAGCAACCCCTTCTTTCTTCAACGGAGTCCCCATTCCTGACCTCAAATGCATCAGCAACCCCTTTAAGTACATCTCGGCATAGTTTCCTATGGTCTCAGACTCGGCTTCGTTTGGCCACCCGGTCTCTGTCACGATCACTGGAATATTCTCTTTCCCCAAAACCGCCATAGCAGCTATAACAGCGTCCACCATCATGTCGAATAAATTCCGATAGCGGACTCCGGTGACTGTGTCATCCCGGAAATTGAATGGGTTTTCTTGAAACAAAGCATACCCAACTGGGATTTCGGAATTCATTCTGTAGACATTGTATGGGAACAAATTGATCAAGAATGAAGAGTTGGTTTCATCCAAGAACTGTAGCAATGGCGTGATAATCAAAGAATTGACGGGTTCTTGGAACTCGGCGGAGGATGGGGGAAACGACGTCGTCATGACGTTGATAAAGGAGAAGGTGGTGGAAACAGGGATGGAGCGAATGCCAAGATCTCGGAGGGAGAGGTGGAGGTTGTTCATTGCGGGAATGAGGGTAGTGGTGGGGTCGGAGGCAGTGTCAGAGTCAGAGGCGGCGGCGGCGGCGATGACGTCAGAGCCGACGGAGATAAGTGAAATGCGGGTACGGGGGTGGTAGGGGAGGACAAGGGAATAGAGCCAGAGGGTGGCAGCGGAGCGGTTGACGGCGAAGGAGGGGACAAGGTCATTGGGCACAGAGAGGAGGAGGGAGATGTTGGTGTAGGCAAAAACTCGCACGGCTGCTGGAGTTGGGTCCAGTAGGTGGACAGCCTGGATGTGGAGGGACTGTAGGGTGGAGACCACTTTTTGCGGCGGCGGGATGTTTGGAATGGATGGGTTGTAGGTGACTCCGACGGTGGTGGCGGCGGTGCAGGCGGTGGCGCGGAGGAGGAGGAGAAGGGTGGTGTAGAGAGAGAAAGGAAGCATTTTGTGGAAGTTTCTTAAAAAATGAACTGGGTATTATGGCGGGAATGTGGTGTATATGCAAGTAGTTAGTGTGTGTGCAGTGTGGATTCAGTTAATTCCGTTGGAAGATTGGACTGAGAAATGTTAGTGTATAGTAAGGTACATGGAATTATTTTGAGACTACTTCTAATGAGCTGCCACGTTTTTGTCAGCCTTTTTATTCCAAATGAGAATCATTTGCATATAGGAAAAATTAAAATTTAATTACCATTATAATTGAGCCAATAGGTATGGTACACCGTACACCTTGTTCTGCAGTACAAATTCTTATTACCCTTTTTCGTAAGAATAAAACTATTTTTACATAATTTTCTTTACCGAAAATGTTACACCATCTCACACGTGCGCGAGGCCTACATAAATAAAAAAATTCCCAAAAATGTGGTCCTCACACCCTATTATGAGTGTATGTAAAAAATTAGGTAAAAAAAAATTATGTACATATAGCATTACTCTTTTGTAAAGTGGACAGGATACCTAACAAATTTGAAACCACTACAAAATTTGTTTACTACATCATATGTTTTATTTACTTAAATAACACTAAGTAAGATTACATAAATAGACATTCTTTTAAATATTTTTTAAAACTAATTTTTTATTTTGTTTCCACCACAAACGTGATTTTTTTTTTTTTTGCTGCAACGGTTTTTCTTCACCGGGGACATGCTTTTCTTTTCCCTCACTAGTTTTTCTTTTTTGGTGGTAATTATGGTGAATTGTTTATTTTTTATTGATTTTGTGATATATGTAAAATTTAATAATTGTAAGTAATTAATAAAACTAACTTGCGGTGGGGGTGATGCTTACTGTGGGTGGGGTTGGTATTTTATTTGGTAGAATTAGAAATGGACGTTTACTGATAGTGTGGGAGAAGTTTTTGATTTTTTCTAAGCAGAATTAATGGGGATTTGGGACTAATTGGTGGTGGTCGGTGAATTTTCTTTTCTTTTTTTTTTTTTTTTTTCTTCATGGGTAAGGTTTGAATGCCGATGAGGTGGGGAGGGAGAATTGAAGAAATGTATAAATTAAGAAGAGATGAATACCATAATATTTTAAGTTTTAATTTAATTATGATTAAAATTAATGTGGTGTATTTATTAAAAATATAATTTATTTGAGGTATAGTTATAATGTGGTGTAATAAATAATATTTGTAAAGGTAATATAATCATCCTTCCACATAAACCATACAGGTGTTGACAACATTTGTATGATACGTTTTTTGTCATTATTGGGTCCAAAACCAATGAAAAATTGTCAAGCATTCTATAAAAATTCTGTCAATTTTTTTTTCTATATCTGTAGCATAACTGAACAAATTTTAATGAATTATTCTTATTGTACATAATATCTTAATGTGTGCCTGTGGGTCCAGGCGCCAAGCAATAGGGAGCCGTCATTTGTCAATTATGATACATATTAGGTAAATGATTACGTACTTGTAGCATAACCCAATTTTATTACATGTCTCCCTTCGTCAATCTTCTTTGTTTCATTTGAGTTTTTTCTTGCGTAGGAAAAGTTGCGATCTTTAAAGTTAATAGATTATTAAGTCATAATTTTAGGAAATAAATTGTTTGGGTCATACGGATTTCAAGGTAAATCAAATCCCATTTTTGATAGGTTCTTAGTAAATGAACACCGTCATATGAAGATGATTCTCTGAACTCTATAAAATTAGGAGTACTTTCCATAGTAAACCACTAATCCATATAAGGTGTGTGCGAGATAAAGCATAATTACGAGAACTAGCCCCCAAATTGAACAAAACTCCATAATCGAACCGAATTGAACCGAACGATTCTTCTTAAGTTAAATACCAGAAGCGATATTTGAATCGAGAACCGATGAATTTGATTTAGTTCTAGACCAAGAATCGAAAAATCGAATAAGAATCGAATATTTTTATATTTTTTTAATCTTAAATAAGTCAATTTTTTTTTTTCTAAATTAATTTGCTAACTAATTAATTTAGCACAAACTCAAAATATGATTTTTCCTATTTCTAATTTTCAACTCA
Source organism: Fraxinus anomala (assembly GCA_903798345.1). Classification (NCBI taxonomy): domain Eukaryota; kingdom Viridiplantae; phylum Streptophyta; class Magnoliopsida; order Lamiales; family Oleaceae; genus Fraxinus; species Fraxinus anomala. Next base: position 11,657 of record CAIGRN010201545.1, on the reverse strand, counting down.
ATTCCAATTAATCAAATTGACCTACATTTACCAAAATCTCTTATTCTACTGCAGTGCTATTCTGCCGTTGTAGAGAAATCAAATTGGAAGCCTCTTTTTATTATTGTGAACCCACTATCTCCCTCTTTCAATGATTTTAACAATCAAATTTATGAAGAACTCAACAAAGAGACACAAAATATATCACGGGATTGTACTACATTATTTTGTAAGTGCTAAAATTGAATATAACATTAGTTGAATTAATGTAGCGTTGTTGTAAATATTAAAAAAAAATATTATTGTACAGAACCCAAGAAACGAATGGAACTGAACCCGAACTATTCCATAATTAAATTTGAATCCGTCGATTTTACTTATAATATCCAAAAATTCTGGTTCGAGAACCGAATCCTAAATGTTCCATAATTAAATTTGGACCCACGATTTCCCTTATTAAATACTCGAAAATTCGGGTTCAGTTCGATTATAAGGAGAATCGAATCGAATCGGATTATGTCTAGCCCAGTCATCGACCCAAAAAAATCATCAAGTCACCGGCTCGTGATACTATCGGTGGGTCATTGACTTATTGCTAGACCATAATATTATTAAAAAATATATTTTTTAAAATAAAAGAATAATTTTCTAAATATAAATATGTAATCGCTCACAATTATGCATAAATTCTCTTGATGCCATAATGATTATGATTGTAATATTTAATGTCAAATGCCCAAGTTTGTTTGCTAAGTGATCCCACCTAATCGATTCATTTGTTGAATGTACCAATTAGAGCAATCGGATCAGATCACTATCCATTTCATCGTTTCTCGGGCCGGATCAATCGGTTCGATATGGTTTTAACACCTATGGGATTAAGTACAAAGTTGAAAGATATAATCATACAATATACATTATTTGCATATTCATAAGTATTTTATTACGATGATTCTTAAACAATTTATCTATTTCGAACATTGAAAGGTCATTACCATATGACTTCAATCAGGTCTAAAATGTGTTGTTTTTGAACATTTTGCAAACGAGAAGTCATCCGATATAATAGCAATGGGACTGGGGTAGAGATATTCGAGACGCATTTACTGAAGGTTATAAAATATGTTTGATTCTTTGCAAAAATTATCTGCCCTTATGTTTATAGGCTTCCTTGGTGAGAATGTATTGATAGTTTATCCAATAAATAAGCATCAAAATGATTTTAAAAGTTCATATTTGTTCTTATTCAATTCAATTCATAGATCGCATAGTTCAAGGAAAGAGTCTTGTCAACTTTCTTGCAAAGAACTATCAATTCAAGACAGTGATTTAACTCTTCAGCTACGCCAATTGAACTTATGCTTTTTATTTATTTTATTTTATTTTAAAAAAAAGAAATTGTTTGCAATGTTTGGTACGGATTAAAATTAAATTTTCAGTGGATTGTGATAAAAGTTTTTGAAATGTGTGGTTGAAAAGATGTGGGACCCACGAAAGATGTAGTTAATATTAATTATTTGACTTTAATTTAGATTAAAATCAGATTTTAATCCGGCCCAAACAGGCCTGCTTAAATGCTAGTGTAGTGCTTTGCCTCCTTTTAAGTAAATTTCTGTGGAAACTTTTGCACACCAAAACCTTTCTACATTTTTTACATTTTTACCTAACAAAGAAGATAAACCACGGAAAAAAAGAAGCAAGCAAGCTTAAAGCAGTAACATGTTAGTATGATAGTTGTACAATTACATTTACTAGGATTCTATTAGCGTCCTTGCATCGTTGCTATCAAACTTATCCCATGTTTAATAAATATTTTTTGAGAAGAAATTTTTTTTGGAAAATGTATGGTAAAAAATAGGAAAAATTTTTGGGTGTAAGTGCAAAATTGCTTCGTTGAGGATGTACGGTTGAAAATGAGTTCGAAAAAAATGAATTTTAAAAAATGAGGAGGGGGTCAAACAAGATAAGTATTTGTTTACTAGCATAGTAAGAAAATTAAGAGATGCATAAATCGGGAACTTCAAAAAAATTTAAGAACAACTCAATGTTTCTGTACATCTTTGGTACATAGTATTGAATATAGTAGTAATAATAAACAAAATTTTAATTTCTTTTTCTTAATATTGTCTAATACCACCCAATTCTCCCTACCAAACATGTCCTCAAGGTTTATAAGAGTAAAACTTAATGATATCGTGAATAAGAGAATCACGATTTATAGAAAGACCATAATGCATGGAAAATTCAAAATATCAAGCATTGAAGTTAACCAGTCGTGCTGTACATTATCATATAATTAAGTTGCAATTCAACATCACAAATGTAGACTAGAGCTTCCATGCATGTACATTGGGGAAGAAATTTTTTAAGGTCACATTTGCTATACAGGACAGTACAGAAACACAGTGAACATCATCTTTTCACAAATCCGACATGCCACAATGAATATTTATCATCCTGAGTTTTTGCTTGAATACAATATACTTCACTTCCTCTCATATATACACAGCACTTGTGAAGTAAGATAAACATTTTCACCCGCAAAGTAAAAGAATGGAATACTGTAATTCTGAGTGCAAATTTTACGCTTATAAATTTGTGCTTTCAACATAATCTTCCATTTTGTAATTGAACATAGGGGTCGGGAGCTTGAAAATGCACTCTCCTAAGCATGATCCCCTTACCGCATCCATCTGGCTGCTAATTGTAGCTATGATTCGAAACCCCTTGTTTTGCAATGCAGTCCTTTGTCTTGAAAAATGTTTTTGAGAATCCATTTGAGTTTCATTGTCCATCCTGCATCAGCTATAACCTTGTAACGAGCCTTATAGACACCACATAATTCAGAATCAAATATAAAAACCATCTCCGAGAGTTGGACATATTAGAGTCACAAGTCAATGTTAACTCTGTAGAAACCCTTCATTGACACTAGTGGTGCTAAAAAGTGAAAATTTAAAGATTTAACTGCCGTTACTACAGGAGCCACAGGCTGGGATCTCCGCTACTATTTTCCCTTAATAATAAATGTTTTTATCATACGGCAACATCATATACTTAACCTCTTTTGGTCTGTAAGTTCATTGCAAGAAAGTAATTTCTTACAAGAAGGAGAGATTTCATAATTAACATCTATTTCTCCTCTTTGAATTTGGAAAACTAAAGGAGATTTTGTGGCTTCTTTTGTCCATTTGAAACATTGGATAATCACATCTACAAGTGATTGCGATGGAGAAAATGGGATATTCATATATCATTCCCTTGCGATTTTTCTTTGACTTCAAACTGTCGTATATAAAAAGGTGCTAGTACTTTTTAAACATTTCCTGAAGACAGGCTATATTTATGATCTGTCTGTATAAATGCCAATATTAGACGGGAAAATGTTTAAACCTAATCAACAAAAACAATATCTTTCAAGGCTTAGCATTTCAGAAGATTCGCTCTAGTCATATAGTATATCATACAAAGTTCCTGCTACAAGATGTCTTGAAATTATTAAGAAAAAGAAGGAATTACCTCATGATTAGTGAAGACCAACCACTGCATCCCATTGACGCCAGATGCTCAATTGTGGCATCACGTGTTTTCTCTGGTTTCCTTGATATCAAAATCAATGGCCATCCCCCAGCTTGAAGTTTCAGGTATAACATCACGGCAAACATGTTTTTCACCCTACTGCTATCATGGAAGGAGTCTTCGTTGACCCTGCAGCAAAAGAGACAGTTGCTTTTATTATTTTCGTTGTAGAAATGTGTATCTGCAACTTGGAACCAGCTAGATGAACCACACTATTCTTTGGCTTGACCCTCTGAAACTAAATTGTGATTAGTCTTGCCTTTCCTTAACAATACTGGAAGAGTGAGTATGGTAAGGTGGTCTGGACATTGGTCGGCAGTATGACTGAGGAAAAGAGAAGTTAAAATCTCGTCAACTCATACCAAACATATTCTAAATGAAAATAACGACTTGTATCAAACATAATAATGCTTAATAATAATCCCTTTGAGCACGATAACCCATCAGCTCAGCAAAGAACTTAATACGATAATGAAGAATGCATAACAGCATATGACTTAATTCCATGCATAACATCCACCTATAGTCCATATAGCATGAGTTTGAAAAGAATATTGTAAGACTTTCTTTTCTTAATCTTGATTACTAATAGCTTGCAAGCTTGCATTTTCAGAAAGTGAACAGGGGGAGCTCCAGGAAAACATTCGAGAAGTATTTGTTTGATTTTATTTTCTAGAACAGAGTATTTATAACAAAAAATAATAATAATAATAAGACTTTGGGGTTGGGGGGGCGTACTAGGTTCAAGATCAGAAGAGAAACAAAACATCGTGAGAACAGACTTTCCTGGTTAAGCCAGCAATCCTAAATTTGACCAGAAGCTAATTTAGAGTCTCCTCATGGGAATATTCAATATCGACAGGCACAAAACAAACGAGACGCATATCTTTTATTAGTTTACAAGAAAGCTCTACGACTTTCTGTTTTTCACATTTAAGCAGACTAAACATGTGTTTAGATTAGGCTGGAGATTACCAGTGCTTCAAAAGGTGAGAATGCAAATTTTCTGAAGTAAAGAAGTCATCTGCATCCATCAGCACAATCTCTCGACTACCATTCAGTGGTCTTACTCTGCTAAAGAAATCCTCAGCTATGCCAACTGTAATATTTAAATCTCTCATATATTGACCTTCATTGATGTATCGTATAGCAACATCCTTGCAAGTTGCAGGGAAAAAATCTACGTCTAAACTGTTCAACTCTGCATGCAAAGCATAACTTTTGCAATAACCATACAGATCAATGTCTTTGTACATCTGTAAAACTCCTGAATTCCCATTATCGCAAGATTGCAACATTACTGTTAATGAAATCAGCAATGCTGTCACTGATACCCCGACTATTACTAGCCCAGAGATAAAGACCGTAGCAGCAAAAGATGACATGTAAATTCCTGTCTCCATTGAAAAACGACTTCCCAATTCTGCAACAACCGATTTAGATGAATCAATAGATAATCAAGTAAATCCCTAGAAGTCATTACCGCAAAGAAAATTGTCTTTGTTAGCCAAAATATCTACAAAATTCAACGATTGGCACTAATACAAGAAATTATACAAAAATGCGATCTGCTATAACTGCCAATATTGATATCAAAGCTTTAACACCACAACCTTTCACAAAAATTTCCATTCAGTTAGCTATGTCAGAGTAACATAGAAATTAAAATAATCGACTCCTTTTTCATGTTCTTACACAAAACCACGTAATTATTGATTTTGGTCATAGACAACTTATTTTCATTTTTCAATAAGCAGAATACCAAAAACAAGATATATACCGGAACCTCCTGTACTCGAAAGACTTTGAGCAGAGAACTCTCGCTCCATCTGATGTCCATGAGCAGACATTCTGTAAAATCAGTGTAAGCAGCAAGCTGAGGCTCTAGTATTATTCATCGAAAAATTCCATCAATTCCCTTCTTGATATTAGAAGGTTCACCTGTATCAACAATAGATTTATATTTAATACTAATACTATACACTTAACATAACTCATTCATATTAATAAAAGTTATAGTTAGCACAGTTCAAAACAACAGTAAAAATTTAAAGAAGCTCCATTAGTGTAACAAACATAGAAATTTATTATCAAACTTGAACGCGATTGCATTTATTACTCAAGCAACTACCTTGATTAATACAAGTACCCAACAATCAATTAATTTTTTTTTGCAAAAAACTGATCCTCCAACCAAAATAAGAATCGGGTTAAAAAAACTACCAGGGATCAAATAACAAATCGGCTGTAGAAGAACGGAATCCCAATGTGTTCTATGATGTTTTAGAACAGATTCTTACACAATCGTCTAATTAGAAAAAAAAACACATATATCCCACTTATTTCACAGCCAAGAGAATCTGAAAGGTTCAGATATCCTTAAAGAATCAAGAAATTGAATTAACAAAAAAAGAATAAACTGAATCACGAATAGAAATCCAATCAAATAATTGTTGTAGAGAGAGAAGGAGATGTTTAGAAATTAGACATTATTGGGTGGAAAATAGTAAAATATTCAAGAAGATAAAAATTGACACCAATAAAGAACTTCTCGTTTTACCGTTTTTGAATAGGATTCTGAAATCTTTATCATTCGACATCTTGCAATGCGGGGATTAAGGAGCAAATAAAATTGGAAGAAATAAAAAAATAATGAATGGGACCAATGGAATATCCTAGTACGCGTGTATACGTGGGTAACATGGGATTGGATAACGAGGGATCATGGGATGTGGGAGACACACGTGGATTGTCAACTTCTTTTATTTTTGACAATTTTTGGGATACATTTCTTGTTTATTGATTATCATTAACATTAAATAGATATTCCAGTTATGAATTTTGTCCAGAATTTTTTACGCAATCTAAAAACCACTCTAGTATCCAGCAGCGGAGTCAGGAATAATATCCGGTGCGAGCACAATTTAATCAAGGCTCGACTTTGAGTTTTTAGCCTTGGGCTTTGCTCTTTGATTAATAGACTCTTGAAACTAATGGCACACAACAACTTCAAAAGTGCCAAGCATGACTCAAAATTGGCATGATTTTTTTCACCAGAAAATATCTTCCATGAAAAATTTGGCAACATTTGGTGACGTCAATAGTCACTGTACTAGGATTTGGCTCAACCTTTTTGATAATTGCTTAGCTGTCCATATTCTTATTTTGTGGATTAGTTTAACTGAAAAGGTCCAAACCAGCTAATGAAAGCACACGTAATAATTAATGGCGGTTGACGTATTGTACAAGATAAGAACAAGGCAAAAAAAAAAAAAA
>CAIGRN010201503.1:0-31037 GCA_903798345.1 Fraxinus anomala | reverse complement strand
GTATTCAATCTATAATTATGATTGTGCATGCATGCATTTATGTAAATTATGTGAATAAATAATTGAAAAGAATAGAGGGTGTGTACTTGACATTGGTTACATAAATTGTGCATGCATTTATTTAGGTCAATGTACTCAAATTTATAATTATCAATATGCATGCATGCATTTACGTGAATATCTTATTGAGAATTGTTGAAAAGAATAGAGGGTGTGTACTTGACATATAGGGTTATAATGATTATGCATGCATGCATGCATTTATGTAAATTATGTGTATAAATAATTGAAAAGAATAGAGGGTGTATACTTGGCATTGGTTACATAAATTGTGCATGCATTTATTTAGGTCAATGTACTCAAATCTATAATTATCAATATGCATGCATGTATTTACGTGAATGTCTTATTGAGAATTGTTGAAAAGAATAGAGGGTGTGTACTTGACATATGGGGTTATAATGGTCCAAAAATTGATTCTCATTCCATTTGATATTTAGATATATTATAGATTATAGATTATAGATTTGAATAGCATAACAATAGTTTGTTCAATCCACATTTAAAAGAAAAAAAAAAAGAATATTGTACTTTGATATTTTGCACCCTTGCCACTGCATAAAAGATTATGCAGTTAATTTATTTTTTACATGACATACAATTCTATATTTGTAATCATAGCTCAATTTGAGCTTGGTGCATGTGTTTTGACCCATGTTATATATATGTGTCAAGTGCTATGTGTTTCCATAATAGATGAAATCCATAAATTTGCAAAGTTATGGCCAAATCACGTCTTCTCCAACAAAATTCTAGACATTTAGACTTGACTTTTCTAAAGTTGTCACTACATACGATTGTGGTCGAGGATTTTACCTAAGTATGTGCTTGTGAAAACCATTCGTATGGTGATTTTATGGCTTCAAAAGATAATCGTTATTCGAAAACTTTCATCTTATTACTTTGTATTTTACTTTGATGTGCATTATTCACTCGAATGAAAACAAGTTTTAGCCCCTATTTGACAACCATTGTTTCAGAATTCTTCTTTTTTTTTATACTTATTTTTAACTACGCATTTACATAATAAAATATTTTGCGTGTAAATTCAAAACTTTTTCTTATTTTTTAATCATACGTTCTCTAGAAAAATTACTAATTAAAACTCCAATTTTTCAAAATAATGGTAATCAAACATGGGCTTACTATAATTAGTAAGCCAATACATTTCGATTATTACATATTCAGTTCACTTGCTTAAACTTTTCATTTAATTAACTGAAATTTGTTATATCATGCCCTTGTATACAACAATAATGTTAAATGTACACTACATCCCTTATATAATTTTTGACATCCCCTTTATTTTCAAAAAATTGTAGCGCGAAAAAAGTGTTTTTTTAAACTGTCTAATTATGCATTGTCACGTGGCACAATATAAACAATGATGTAAAAGATAATGTACATGTAATATGAATATACAATTTCATGTAATAAGAGTAATGCTATTTGTCTTCAATAAATATCCAATGTGATGTGACACTAAATGGTATGATAAAAAATATGAAAATCTACTAAATTATTGTACAAAACTCCACGTTGCTATATATCCTCAATTCATGCTCTTATAAATGACTAGAAGCCATGAAGGATAGAATGAGATATACTAGACATTCGTAAGATGAACTACCCTAAATAGAGTTCGAATAGGTAACTGCAGATATCTTAAAAGAAATGAGTGCATATTTATATTTTATTTTGTATCGTGATAAATGTTCAGGCATGTATCTGGACAAAACATTTGATTTTACACTAAACTCTTGTTTGACATACATTATATAAAAATACATTCTTTCAAAACTCTTTTTCAATCATGCATTTTTCAATAAAATAATATTTTCATCACATCAATAATTTTTCCTTACTTTTCAACCACATATTTCTCATCATATCACTATTTAAAATATATTATTTCCTCAATAATATCCACCAAATACCCCCTAAAACAAAAAATCAATCTAATTATAGATATTCAGAAGAATTAACGAGTTTGAATTCTTAGTATTATGTATAAATCAATAACTTCTTGATACTGATCTCTTGGAATTGTGATTGATTAAATGAAAGTGAAAAGATCGTGAATCTCGTATTTTCTCACGATTTTCGTCACATTTCCTTACATCAAAGACAAAATGATATGTTTGATAACGAGGGATTTTGTACAATACTCAAAGGTGTACAAGTTGTAAATTTTCATTTAGGCTGTGAGAAATTTTGGTTGTTACAACCCTTTTCTAATTTCACTGAAGGTCCTTAAACTTTACTTATTACTTTAACATTATATTCTTAATTTTTTTACTTGCAATCTTATTTTCACATTAACATTAATTAGCATATATGGTACTTCATGACGATGCTTATCTAAAAGTCCAATAAGAGAGCATAAAATGCTGATTTACCCTCATATTTAACTTCTTTGGTTCTTGGTCTAGAATCAATAACTGACCCAATCTCATCGATTTAACTTATGAAGAATCGCTCGGTTTGATTCAAGTTCCGTTCGATTCGATTCAGTTCGGGAGTTTCGTCCAGCCCTATATTTAAATAAGCAAAACACAATAGACACAAGAGTGCGACATAATATTTAGAAAAAATTGAGGATCTTTAATGCAAATTCTTGGCAAACCAAAACAATTGTCAACTGATTAAGCATAGTGTCTCGGAGACAAAAACAAAAGTTAAAAGGTTTTACTACTTGTACGCAGAGGTTGGCACCTCGGTGTACTGTCTCCCCACAAGGGGGGCCCATGATTTTTTATTGGGTGTGGCCCCTATTTGTGAGAGGGTTGATGTACAAATAGCAAAACTTAATGTCAAATGATTAAATAACTAGACAATCAAATCCAACAGCTAAGAATCCATCACCACATGAATCACGCTAATCAATTATTTAAAAATAGAGAATCTTGCAGTCATGGTATCAAACATTTCATTTGGTTGCAGACTTTGCCCATACCCTCCATCGTGTCACTCACAATACCAAATCTTTAAAAAACTTGCACCCAAAGTCCAAATGGATAAAAATTGTTAGTTGACCGTTAATCGACCAAAATTTTGACTAATTTTAAAAGGATAAAATGGTAACTTTCCATTTTCTATAATAAAATAATAATAATAATAATAAAAACTCAAACCACACATATCCACTCACCTAAACCTAAAACTGTGTTATGTCCTTCACCTTTCCCACTCCCACCCCCAAATCAAAATCAGAAAATTCATCGCCTACCGTCCACTACTTGCTTTACCACGACAATTTGTAAATAAATAACAAAGGGCATAATATCTGCTCCACCATGCTTCTTCCGTCGTTCAAAACTAAAACTTAATCGAGCTTCCATTTTCGACCTGCAGATTCCATTCAATGGCTTTTACCACTCCCACTCTCTTTTTCCTTCACTCTCTTCCCTTCATTTAACCCTCAATTCCATTTCTTCCCAAATTACCCCTAAAACTATAAAAAAAATTCAACTCTATCCTCTCTCTCTCTCCCCTCCCATTTCTCCTCTCACCGATCATTCTCCCAATGCACATCGGAACAAGCCATTCTCGAAGCGGTAGCCAACGTCGGCACCAAAGATAAATGGATCCCGCCGTTAGGACCAATGGGAATGACTTGGCTCAGCTCACCCTCGTTGGCTCCGTCGACTTTCAACAGGCTCTCATTGTCGCTAATGGTGGAGAAGCCGTCGATGATGGCATGCCTGCTATGGTTGTCGAGACTGTCTTTCTTGGCCATGGTGATGAGCAAAGTACTGTCTCTACAAGACTAGTTAGTGTTAAAGATGAATTTAATGGATTTGCCTCCCGGGGCATATTCCAACTGGTAAAGAATGAGACTCTTCAATGCTGGTAGATTAGAGGTCGTGTGTTCGATTCACGGGGCTCTTAGAAGGCAGACTCTTTTCTGGAAGGCAGGATTTATCCTGGAAGACAGGAGTTCTCCTAGAAGGCAAGGTGCAACATGTGTTTGACTCGCTTGGCACTTGACAGTTCAGTGGGGAGAGCTCTTAAACCCTGGCCAGTTTAGGGCACATCCCGCGATTTACCTGGTCTGTGTGATGAGGGGTCGGATCGCAGACCTCAGGATTAGTCGCCGAAGGTGAACACCTACGTATAAAAAAAAAAGAAGATGAATTTAATGGAAGATTAATAATTGTCTTTTCTATCAAAGAGTAGGGAGTGGGTAGGTATGTGTGGTTTGAGGTTTTTTTTTTTAATTATTTTATTATAAAAATGCAAAGTTACAATTTTATCTTTTTAAAATTAGTCAAAATTATGATCAAAGTCAATTCTTTGGTCAATTAACGGTCAAATTAACCGTTTCCAACTTTCCATTCATTTGGACTTTGAGTGCTAATTTTTTAAAGATTTGTATCATAGATGACACAAATAAAAGATTTGAGCAAAATTTGCAACTCTATGAAAGATTTAGTGTCATAGCTGCAATTTTTCCTTTAAAATATCTAAAAACTAGCAAATGTCAAAACAAAATCTTTTCGAAGAAATTTTATTTTTTAAAAAAGGAAAAAAAAATCTAAAAATCCCCAAATCCAATTCTTCAATCTTTTCTCATGGAACCTAATAATGACAGCAGTGGACTGAGCTCTTACTTCCACCATCAGCTCCACAGGCAATCTCCTCCGCCACCAACAGCCTCCGCCGTCACCGGAAATCCATCACCGGCAAATGGAGTTGTACCCAACAGTACAACCACTACGAACATGGCGTACCTACATAGCGTCCCTTCTGCCGTTTCATCTCCTTTGGAGACTGTGAAGAGGAAGAGGGGAAGACCAAGAAAGTATGGTACACCCGAGCAAGCCGCCGCTGCTAAACGGCTGTCGGGTTCTTCCGTGCCCAAGAAACGGGACAACCAAGATTTGACAGCTTCGGCAGCCGTATCTTCTGGTCCTTACTCCTATTTATCCAAGAATTCCCAATTGGCTGCTCTCGGTAATCCTCTGTTCCTCAATCTTGTTCTATCTGTGCTTATGTATGTATTTGTGTATATATGCATGCATGTATTTAATGTATGTATGTTTGGTTGTATAATTGTATGCATGCATGCACGCGTATAAACTTTTCCATTGTATCTTTCAATTGTGTAGACCCTACACTTTTTAATCTTTCTATGGTATGATTTTCCGTTTAGGGAAAAAAAAGAACTTTATTCTTTTCTGACTCCTCGCATTTATCCTATTAATTTACACAATTGTTTTTGAGTGTTTAGATTTCCTGAATTTCACAATGTTTAAGTCAAACAGTTCTTGATTTTGTTGGGTTTATTGTAATCCTGCTAATGATTGCAGAAGTTAGGGAGGTGCTGTAAAGGAGATACTATGCAGTTTTCTTTTTACTTAAATGTTTTGGTCAACAAACCATGAGTTTAGTTCACCTAAACCAAGTGTGGAAGTTCAGGCCATGGATACTTATGGAACAGGAAGTCATACCTGTTACCATTATAATATTTTGTGTAGCTTTTGCACGGGAAAGGATAGAACCATGTTATTATGATTGGGTTTGTGCAATTTGTTTTGTATTTCTCTAATTGCATTTTTGTTGAGTTGGTTGAGATTGAGAGATTTGTTCAACTGACAACTGTGAGTCCATGACTCATCAAAGCATGGTGACCTTGTTCTTGAATGTTCAGAAGAAGATGCATATGACTCATTAAACAGTTCTTATTTAAGTTTAGTAACATTGGCTAGCCTTGCCATTTTCTGTATGTTCTGAGGCATTGTGCTTTCATGTGATCTTGTATAATGGTCATTAAACTCTTGAAGAAACTGCTTCATTCCTGAGTTTACATTCTGCAATAATTAGGTCTAACATAGTTGCACCTGAGAGTTACATGAAAATTAGTTGTATTATTTAATTTTTACAAAACATTTGATGCTGTATTGTCAACCACAGTTGTCCCAACTAGCCTTTAAGCTCTACTGATTTTTCGATCATATATTCCTTGGGAAAAGTAGAATGGCATATTCTTCTATACTGTAGACTTCTAGCTATGTGCCATTCATGCTTTTGAACTACAAATTCACACTTCTTAGCAGAAAACCTGGCTTGGTGTGGAAATAAAAACAAAAGGAAAGTACTAGAAATGATAACAAGCAAAATTAGGTTCAATGTGAATGAAAAAGTGAGCCTATGGAGCTTAATTTAATAGAAGAAGAGAACTTAGACATGTGATGCATCATGGTGGTCAAATTGGGCCCCTCCCGAGACAAAATAAAAAATCATAAAAAGCAAAGGTTAAAGAATCTTTTTGGACCAGTATGTATATCAAATACCATATGTGCATAATTTATACAAGGTAGTAGAACTTTTGCTTGACACCTATGCCTTTCAATGTTGGGGGCACAATCTCTATCTCTGCACTTTATGAGATGTTGGCATGTGCATTTCATTGTTCCTGGCATTGTGGCCTCTGGATGGTTAAGATTTATGCCAGGGCATCTCCTTTTTGTTTTAATACTTAAACCTCTTGAAAACTTGAAATGTTTAATTTTGAATGTCATTTGGCATATGATATTGTTTTCCTAAAATATACACTTCTATGTTTGAAGCTTTTTTAGTTTCTTGTCATTCTGAACTATTCAATTTTCTTTTCTTATCCATGGGGCAAGTGGGCCATGCTCATGTAATATTTCTCTTTGTACCTGGGTGGTGCAGGCAATATAGTCCAAGGCTTCACTCCTCACATCATTACTATAGCTGCTGGAGAAGTATGCTTTTACACACTGACTATAAGATCATCTTTATATATTAGTTATGGTATAAGATGTAGAAGCTTCCTTTATTTTGAAATTATTCCTTGCATCATTTTGCTAAGAATGTAAAAAAAGTTTTTTTGATGAGAATGAAATAAACTAAAATGGCATTGCCATTATGTCGATATTAATTTGTCATGTTCTCTATTATGTTTGAAAAATGTTATATAAATCAAAGAGATAGCTTACAGAAAGACTTAGGAATGTATAATGTCAGATCGCTTCCTGATTAGTGAAAATTTTCAGTCTAGAACATTTGAGATTAAATCATGATATCATTATTTGCTATTTATTGTTCAATGAGGAATTTTCTCCACTTACTCTAAATCCGAAATGGCAAAAATATTATTTTGAAGCTGACTGAAATAGAGTTATATAAATTTTCAAGGGATTTGTTCAAGCTTATCTGGCTTGGCCTTGTTTAAATATTAAATTTGATACGATAAGTTCAGAGATCAATCCTTCTACGTTAACACATCAGTTACTACTTAGAGCATCTGTATGCTCATTCGGATAATCTACTTTTCATTAGTATTGTAACTATGTCAAATTTATAAATCAGTCTGGTCAGGACGTTAGTCCTATTCAAATTTGGTAAATGGGCACATTTTGAAGCACATATTTATAGATTATACCTTTCTTGTGCATGTGTAAGGGACCTGCTTCTTGACCTAGATTGCTATTTACAGTTTGCCTAGTAATGATTCTTTTCTGTCTTAGATTGCAAAACTTGATAAGAAAATGCAAATCCATTTAATTAATTTTACGAAATTATAGAAAGTCAAGGGGAAGATGGTTGATGGAGTAGGATCACTGTGGTTACATAATATGACTGCTGCTTCTCCTCTCTCCACTCTTGACTTATTAACTTTTTGGAGTATGGAATTCCATATCCTAGTTGTTACCATATCAGTCGGGTTTAGGGTTTTATTTCATTTCCACTATATCTGAGAGGATTTCACCTTTTTTCCTGCCATTCCTCTTCCTAAATAACCTACATTACCAAATGACATGTTCGTAGAAAACACTACTTTATATAGATATACTCGTTAAGATAATAAATATTCCTGTAATGGTATGTGCACGCTTAAAGCAATCGTGTTACATAAACATGCTGCTTCCCTTTTATCGTGTCTCTGCTAGTAACTGGATCGCTTGACTATGTGCATGGCATAAAAATAATTTTCTGATTTACTTTGTCAGTAATAATTGTGGAATAAGATTATAATGATTGACTTTTAAGCACATATCCTGATATCAACATCATGTTTATTGACTTTATATATCTCTTTTACTAATCAATATCTGGATTCAGTTGGGATTGTGCAGTGGTTCCTTGACTTCTTGTTAATGTCTTTTATGATATTTTCGGGGTGGTTTTTGTTTGATTTTAATCCAAAAGCATTTTATATGCATGCTATTGTAACCTGCTGCCTTTATTTATTGGATCTCTGTCAAAACCTAACAAAGCTGGTTGCATTTGCTAGGACGTGGGTCAAAAAATCATGGTGTTCTTGCAACAGAGCAAGCGTGATATGTGTATTATTTCAGCATCTGGCTCAGTTTCGAATGCATCTCTACGCCAACCATCAACATCTGGAGGCACCGTTACCTATGAGGTAGACACTATATATTATTTTCCAATGAAGCAATATATCATCCAAAGAGAGGCTTATGTAGACATGCAGTAGTTTTGATCCCCTGGTACTACTTAGTATAATATATCCCACGAATGTGTTAGTTTTGTCCTCTCTTGTCAAATGATATCAAAGTGTAGCAAGCAAAATGCATCATAAGCAAAAATATAACCTGACATATAAGGGTGAGAATAGTGTCGATGTCCTCTTAAAATAGATTCTTTCATGAATAGCTTGACAAAACTTTCGAAACGAACCCGATCGAACCGGACCCGAACCGAATCGAGTGGTTCTTCTTATATTAAATACCCGAACGAGTATCTGAATCGAGAACTTACGAGTTCGGTTCGGTTCTCGATTCTATACCAAGAACTCAATAATCGAATAAGAACCGAATCTCTAATTTTTTTAATTTTTTATCTTAGATAAGTCAAATTTTTTTTTTTAAAAATAAATTTGCTAACTTAATTTAGCCCCAACTCAAAATATGATTTTACTATATCTAATTTCCTACCAAGCCCAACTTAATCAAATTGACCTAAAATTTACCCAAATCTCTTATTCTACTATAGTGTCGTTTCTGCCGTTTTATTATTGGGAACTCGTTATCTTCCCATTCCTTTGATTTTAACAGTCAAATTTATGAAGAACTCAACGAAGAGAGGCACAAAAGATATTACGAGATTTGATTACGTTATTTTGTAAGAACTAAGATTGAACATGTCATAGTCGAATTAATGTAGCGTTGTAAATTAAAAAAAATTAATTATTGTACGGCCCTGGAACCGAATCCGAACGGTTCCATAATTAAATTTGGACCCGACAGTTCCACTTGCTAAGTACTCGAAAATTCGGGTTCGATACTGAACTAGACCATGTCAAGCCCTATTCATTACCTTCTTAGAAAATAATACATACATGAAATGATTTGGATAATTTTTTCTTTTAATCACTGGATGCCATTCAGTTGTTCATGTTTTGTTTAGATTGAAAACCTTCATATAACATTTGTAGTGGTCAAACAAGAAATTGTTGATGTACCCTGATCCTAAATCTAGTTTGTTATTAGAAAGTTAACAAATAAATACATTATCTTCAAGCAATAAACCATAATAGCCTTAGTGTTTGGGGTGTATGATGTAGGACAACTTAAAGAGAAACACTAAAAAAGCCTCCCAAGATAAGTTCTGTAGTGTGATTTAGTTCAAATTGATGCTAGAAGGCTAAGCAAAAGGTTTGGATTACTTGTAGATCGACAGAAGACAGTTTTGAGACTTAAATCAGATCTATTCGGGTCTGTGAACATGCCTGAGAACGATAGTTGAGAAACTAGTCTTTAGTTGATTTTATTGCTTAGAAGAACTATTCCAATCCCGGCTACTAACGACTCCTAGTAGAGAAGTCAAATAGCTTGAAATTATCTAATAAGACCCTATGGAATTGAGAGAGTACTATATGAAGACCAAAATACCTTTGACTAAAAAAGGAATCCTAAGTATGGTTATTTCGGGAGCTTATTAGAATAAAACAGCTGATATATGGCTACGTAAAACTAATCTAAGTAGCTCCGATTCCTGTCGTGTGAAATGCAATATTTGTTCCTTTTTTCGACCAAATGTTCATCATCAGTGTGGTTGTATGCGTGCCTTTATGGCGTGGATATTATATATATATATATATATATATATATAAAACATCTGCCTATTTGAGATAAGAGTTGTGATACAGAAAAGTCATTCCTAATTTTTTGCCAAATACAAGGTTTGCCTGGGGATAGATGAAGAATCTTTTGTGTTATGTGACCTTATCCTCCAAACTAAATTTTCTCTGTATCACCAGCAAATCGAGTGCCAGTGAGGATACAGTATATGTAGTATTTAAAAGATTAAAAGATATGACTGCAAAATTAAGCAATAATTCCATTAAAAATCACTCTTCCAACAACCTATAAACACACTTACACCCATCCATACACCTACTTAAATTAAAAAAATATGACTAGTATTATGTGAAATCTTCAGACTTTTCAGCATTAGAGATCTAAAGCTTGTATATACTTCTGGAGTTTCTATTTCCGATTATGCAATGAATCAAAATTGTCATTGGACCGTCGTACACCAGTTTCTAGGGAGCGAGCTATGATCTGGATTCTTGAGTTGTGTCAAATTTCACCTTCCAGTTTGAACATATGCCATAATTATTCACTAGATATGAAAAATGGTTATGAGCTCTGGGGAAAGAGATGTAGTGAGATGTCGCTCCTCAAGACATTCAATCTTGTTAAGCATAAGATAATTTTTTAAAGTAATTGCTTCTTTTGAGTTGTAATTGTTAATCAATGAATACTTCTTGCTTTCGATTTCACATTCTCTCAAAGTGCAACACATATACACACTAGGGGAAAACCATACTTTATCCAAGTTATCATAATGAAAACTCCTAAAGTGATTTCTTTGTCAAACTTAGAAAATAAAAATTGGTTATTTACCGCTAATGTTGCTTATTCTATAAAATTTAGACCAATGGTATAGAACAAAAATTGGGTATGCAAAAAAAGGTTACGGCCCTGACAGTAATGCTCATACTAATTATATATTATTGGTGACACAATGGTCTGCACAGGATAATTTATATGCAACCTATTCTTGGTCATATTTTGAACTTCCATCTGGTAAAATGAATAGTCTCATCTGGTAAGGTTACAGTTAGTAAAAGCATACCTAAGAGGTCTGATTGTTTTGTATCTCCATTATGCCACTAACAAGATTTTTTAATGGGAAATTCAGTTTTAGAGTTGAGAGTGCTTAGGAAACATTCCTTGCATTGTGTGTTTTCAAATTATTCCATATAAAATATACAATTTAAATATATACATGTTTTACATTTTTTATTATCCTCAAGGTTGTGCCGCATTGTCGTAAAATTTGTTAAATAATGATAGATGTGATGATTTACTATGCCATATTGCCATTTACTTTACCTGCTGCTTAATAACTTGATCGCAAGTTATCAACAATTTCTAAGTGCTTCTCTGGTCTCAGGGACAATTTGACATCCTCTCTCTATCTGGATCTTATATGTGTACTGAACTTAGTGGTCGAACTGGAGGACTTAGTGTATGTCTGTCTAGTACTGATGGCCAAATCATTGGTGGTGGAGTCGGTGGACCCCTTACAGCTGCAGGCTCCATTCAGGTAACATTTTTATCATGATCTTAAGTAGGGGAAGAGATCTTTCTTTAGTTCTGCTGCCATCTTCTTCTTGTGTTTGGATAAAATCTAATAGCACAATATCCACTTATTTGAGCAATAAGTGCCTTATATATCGTCGCCATCATCATCATCATCCAATAAAATAATTTTGCACGTAAACTCAACAAAACATTTCCATATTTTTCAACCAGACATTCTCTAAAAAAATCATTTTTTCACAAAACCTATTCTCCAAAAATGGGGCTCAAACAGGGGCTAAGTTATCTATTGTGATTCTGTGTGCGTGATTTATGTACGTGGTCTCGCCCAAGTTGTGGAGAGTTATAGATGACTACTTATAATTGGAGCTGTGGGTTTGAGTCGTAACATAAGCCACACAAAGCATGAGCTGGAGTACAAGACTTCAAGTTGTGTTTTGAATAAGCAGGTATAAAATGGGCATGGGCATGGCATCTATGCCAATGAAGAATATACTTAGTGGGTGTTTGGTGGAGATTAAAATTAGATTTTTAGTAAATTATGATAAAAGTTTTTGAAATGTGTGGTTGGAAAATTGTTGGACTCATGAAAGATGTGGTTAATAATGATTGTTTGACTTTGACTTAGAATAAAATCTGGTTTTAATCCCAAAAAAACAAGGCTTAATATCTTTATATTATCAAAATGCAATTCTTTTATGAAACCATACACATGAAACTATATATGTTTTCGCAAACAAGTTTTCTGAGCATCAATTACCTACTAATTTGACTAATGGCATTAATAGGTTATAGTTGGTACTTTTCTAATTGACACCAATAAGGATATGACTGGTGGAGTTAAAGGTGATGCCACTGCCAGAAAGTTGCAACCACCAGTTGGTGGGGCATCAGTTTCAGGTGTAAGCTTCGGACCACCATCCGATTCTCCTAATCAAAATGTTAGTGGAAATCAATTTATGATTCATCGTAGGAACATGCAGTTCACACCCACAGATTCCATGGATTGGAGAGGTAAAACAGGTCACAGTGCACTCGATTCTCCAGGAAAATTGTGATTATGAGCCCATTCCCGAGTAGAGAAGGTACTTTCCAGTTGCACGCTAATCTGTCTTATCGGAGAAAAAGTAACATATGAGCTCTAGACCCTCCGAGAGTTACCATAGTGTACAGTTTTTATGAGTTTTTCTTTTGGCAGCTGATCATTGTAATTCTTGATGTATTACTGAAAATTTTCTGCCGACTCCTTGCCTTCCATGCTTGTCATTCATATTTATGCATCAAGTTGGCCGATACTTTTTAATACATAAAAATTGTGTTTGCTGCATAGTAGTGGATTTGACAGAACAAAATTTTTAAGCCGTTATACATTGTCTCTGTTAACGATTTTTATCCAACCTGTTTATTTGGTGTCTGTCGTACTTAAAAATACAAAGCAAATGAGTTTCAGATTGGTGTGTAAGTTTATTTCTACGTGTCTGCCTTATTTCTGTCACGATGTTTACTTTAGGACATGCAGGTTCAAAAAGAAAAGGCTTTAACTTTACTCTTATGGTCAGTGTGACAATTTTGAAATGTAGCTTAGAGACCATGACGACTTGTGCATTGTGGGGCTAAGTGAGGTCTAAGCTGGCATATATATGCTTTAATGCTTTTTTAAAATTATTGACATTCTGAATCAATTCATTGAGCTTACACAGTCAAAAAATAAAAAATAAAAAAATTGAAAGAAATAATTGCTCCTTTTCACCTGCCAAGTGAATATACGGATAGCCGCATGAATAGACCCCGATAAAATCCTGCTTAGCTAATAGCCGAAAGAAAAATCGAGGGACCAAGATTACTGCAACCTAAAACTAGGACTTGAGCATTTACGGAGTAAAAAATCGACCGCAACTCCAATCGTAAGGCTGGGAAATTAACCCTCTTGTCGCTTATGAATCTCTTCGTTAATAAGCTTGATCACTGAGCTTTGATCGTTCGTTGGATTGTCATTATTCAAAATACTGTACAATGCTTGCAATTCTTCTGGGTTTGCTTTCTTAAACAGGCCATTGAGTATTGCATTAACCTCCCCAGAAAGAAATGGGTGGCTTTTCCCAGCTTCTTGATCGGTCAAGGGCTCAGACTTCAAAATATAGTTACTGCAGTTGTCTCTCGAATGAGAATGCTCAAGAATCTGCATTAGGGGCCGTGATTTCCAGTAATCCGTACAGACTCGATTCTTGTCCATAGCCTGGATTGCCTGTGTCAGAGGAAAGAAACAGAGAGAGATTTGACTAGCCCTCAGCATCTGTGGGGGAACAATTTCGGGACCAACAGACAAACTTCATATGATCACTAATACGCATTAGAAATTAATAGCTCAGTCAGATGGTTAGAAAGATTCACCCTGTTATCAGTTGGACTAATAAGATGATAACTAGAATCACAAACTGGAGCAAATCTTCCACAACGATTCTGTTTAATGGATTTTTATCAAAAAAATTCACAAGTAGGTAATAACCAGTGTTTTAAAAGGTGGGAAAGGACTATGCCCAGGGGTGAGGTAGCCCACGCATATGGATAAAAGGTGTGAAAAAGGAGTTCAACCATCATTTGACTGCCTATAATGCGGGCCTAGGGCAAAAGGAGCGACTAATACGGGCATACACCACAAGACGTCATACCTTTATTTTTTAAAGTTAAATAAACTAATTAAATAAAATGACTTATTATTAATAATCTTAAAATAATACAAAATCAAAAAGTTTTATGACACCTAGGTTCGTAAGGCTTGAGGCTCGGCATCACCGTCTTACCACGCCTTTTAGAACCTTGGTAATAACATGTTCTACCAAACTCAATTTCAAAACCCTTGTTTACCATTTTCTGTAAAAAATAGTCTTGTAGACTCTTAAGTCAATCATGCTTCATGCATAGAAGCAATTTCTACAGAAAACTCACAGAATACTCACATGAGTGGGCCCCGCGCATAATTTTTTTTATAATACATGGTGGGACCCACTCATGTGAGTATTCTGGTGAGCCCCTATGAAAATAATTTCTGTACATGGGGAATAATTGCACTTAAGTTGGGTTAAACATGCCAACTGTGATTAAACTTTTCCAAATGATTTTCAATTGCTATTGAACTTTAAAAGCTTTCTTAAGTTGTCATTTAACTTACTAAAATGTTATCCCTACTCCGTCACTTTCCGTTTTAAAATGTTAATGGACTTAATGAACTTACCAAAAATTATTACATCCGTCATTTCATCTAAAATGTCTAGTAAATTAACTTTTAGAACGACAAGTGACGGAGTAGCAAATTGGATAACATTTTAATAAGTTGAGTGGCAATTGGAAAACATTTGAGAAAGTAAGAGTCGTAACTCGAATAGCATTTAAAGTTCAATTGTAATTGGGGAACAATTTGAGAAAGTTAAGTGGCAATAGGGATATTTAATTGCTCTTAAGCTAGATCATCACTGTTAAAAAATTTATTTCAATTTAGAGATATTTCCAATGCAGTCTTTTATTACAATTTCCTATAAATTATATTTTAACCACTGGGAGCACAAATGTAAAGCAAAGAACAAGATTAATTCAACAGTCACCTGCACAATTGCTGGAGAAGAAAAGCCAAACATTTCCAAGCCATCAAGACTTCCAGGAGGCTGCAAAGGAGGAAGCTTCATTTTTCCTACCTTACGTTGCTTTGCGATCTCTTGATTTACTCTATCGCGGACCATTTCCCAGCATTTGACAGCCGAGACATGAACAAAGACTTCACTTGGACAATATTCCAAAGAAACCTAAAGGATTCCATTATTCGCCACAACTAAATTAGCACTTTCAGAACTTAAAAGAAATCAAGAGAATTTAACATAATCCAAGGCATTTGCAAGTAAAATGGAAAAGAGTTGTGAAGTGTAGGACAATATGTATAAAAGCGAACTTGCACAAGAGATTTCTAATTAATCAAAAAGACTCGATTACCATAAATAAAGGTTCATCACGTCCAGCATCGAGAATTTCAGAGACATAGTTGGACATGTTTGAGGGATCTAAAACATCTATGTATCTAACTCGACTCCTGAATCCTGCATTCAAAAGAAAAGAAGAAAAGGAGCTCATTTCAATAGAAGTCGCTAAAATTTTGCATCACAGCTATAAGCTATATGGACATTCAGAACACGTCATACCTTTTGGGTAAATGGTCTGACTATCACACCATAACTTTCCAGCATTAATAACTCCGAAGTCAAGAGCTTCCACATTGCAATTGATTCTCCTAACTACTTTTGCAATGCGAGGCCCCTTCGGGCGATAATACCTATCCAAATTATTTTGATGGCCAGATGGGTTACATGGTCCACTCTGTACATTTTCCATTGGCCTTGGCTTAAGATCCAACTCCAACCTTTTGTGGGCATCTTCTTTATTGTTTTCTTCACCATTATAACATTGTGGCATCAAGCAACAATCTGCATTTTTCTTATTAAACTCAACATCCTCTTTTCTAATTGGACAGCTCTCTATATGTTTATTATCATTTGCACCAGTAAAATGACATCCGTGAATAGAATCATTCGGTGAACACAACCCTTGATAACTTCCACCCTCTACATGGCTTTCAACTTTTATACCCTCTGAACTAGAAGATGCATTCATCTGCTCACACGATACAGATGCACTAATGGTAATCATCAAGGATGGATGATCAATATCATTACCCTTACTCACCATATCACCAGGGCCAGCTGGCCTCTGTATATGTCCTATATGCTTTCCAGAAGTACCTTTTCCAACTGAAGGTTTCATGATGGACTCATCCCCCTCATCATCAGTCGGGCATATAATATCATTGTTTCCAGGAAATGATGTCTGCTTATCTTCAGCTCTTCCTGAACCTAAATTTTCAGTAGAGGACATGTTTACTTCCGAGAGCTGAGACATTGGTGTTTCATTTACTGGAGCTGACTGCATAGAATCTTCTTTTTTGCCTGGAAAATCATGCTTTTCTCCTTCAACTTTGAGTGAAGACTTGAGAGATGTGGATGGTGCCTTCATCTTTTCAAAAGCCAATAACTCTCCAGAAGGTTTCTCCTTTTGCAAAGAGATTGTCTTGGATATAACCTTCATCTCTTTCGGTGCCATTATTTCTGCAGTACAAGTAAGCTCAGGGACTCGCGATTTCACTTTGGATACATGAGAACTTAGGGCCAGTCCAAGATCTAGCTTTGCCCAACGATATACTGCACTAAGCTTCCCTTCCAATGCTTCAACCAATATATTTAATTCATTGATGTCATAACGGAAGAGGAAAAACTTAGCACCCCAAGAACATGAACACAACTGTTTAGCATGGTTCAAGCATGCATATTTATCAGGTGAACAATGGTGACAACCTGCAGCAGAGAGATGCAGATCAAAGAGGCATACGCTGCATTCCCTTTCACTATTAGCATCGAAAGAGCTCTCCATCTTCAAAGCCTGTGAGGAATTGCAAAGGCATTCTCTCTGCACCCGCTCCATTTCAACACGAGTCTACCCAGAATATGCCAAGGAAACACAATATAACAAAAATTGACACATTAGGATAAACAATATTTAATTTCACATTATCAGAAACAGAGTTTCAGAAAATTGGTTCAGTAACATTGGTTATATACCATAAAGAATGACTAACAATTTGAAAATTCTGAGGGAGATGACATGCCAAGGGGACAAGCGCACACGAAAAAGAAAGCCTCCAAAAGGAAAAAGAACGAAGGAAATGAATCTCTTTTTCCATCTTTGATGCCCATGCCAACCCTGCAAGTGTTTAAAATTCTTAATCCAAACAGCTCGACATCTCAATTTATGGTAGTGCTTACCAATACCTAAATCTGGTTTTCCCAGGACCAATTCTAGTCAAGATAACCTGATCCAGATCACGATGTACAGATTTTTTTGCATAAATCTTGATCAAATTTGATCCTTCAAAATGATTCTACTCTCTGAAAGCAATATCACTGAACTTTTTTCTCATACAAGATGCCCAAATATATGCAGATATTTTAGGTGGGCAACAAAAATTCTCAACTAATTTTTTGAAATTTAAACCATGTTAATGTACAACTGACCCAAAGTGAGATCTGTAAAAGAGCCTAAGAAATTTTTCAGATCAAATGTGGATATCGGAACAAGTACTTACCTTGAGTGCTTTTGATAAGATACCATCCTTTCCACAAGCATCTTTCCATCTTAAATTATTAGTAGTATACTTCCTCAGTAAATTGAGTTCCCAATTTGCTTTAACTGCCTCCCTAGCTGCCCCAAGCAATAGTTTATCATGTGATATAGAAGTCTTTCTGCCTTGCTCACGATAGAGCTGAATAGCATTTTGCCCATGGGACAACCAGTCAACTGGAGCGACATTAACTGCTTCAGCACAATTAAAGCCACAGTTGAAGCCAGCATGATATGCTCGAGGAAAGGTAAGAACAAAATCTCCTGGATTCTGAACACATCGATAGACAGGAACTCCCTCGGATATTAAAATGGATGGGGAAAGTTGTGTGACCTGCACAATAATTACAGATTGAAAATGATACACTACAGTAGGAGAAGTACAAGTGGAAGAAGGCATTTGCTTATGTCAATAGGTGAATACTGAACTTCCAATTCAACCATGATTTCCTATGAAGTGTAAAAGTACCCTCAATAATCACACAACTCTAGAACATCTTTCAGACAGTGTAGCTAAGATATATTGGATCTTCTGTATCACCTTTACAAAACAATCTTCATTGTGGAGAATAAATTCATACATTAAAGCTCAATCAGTATATTTTATTCTGAGGACAAAAAAGAAATGGGAATAAAACTAAATTGCTAACCTTTTATCCAACATCAGAACGAAACATAAATTCAAGATTGCCCCTTAACAGTTGGACATTAAGAAAAGCAAATGACTTTAGACTTTGAGTATATACTTTGGTCCTACGCTTTTATCATAGAAACACAGCATAAATAGGCATAGCTAACATTACTCATTATTTTTGTTTGTATCACAATTTTTCTCATGTTTTCTGAAGGAAGCAAAGATAAGAAAAGAAAAGATTTACCTCCATCTCAATCCAGCGCCTCAGTAAAATATATCAAATGGAAATTGAAAAGGAACAATGATAAGACCTAAACCAATGCTGATTACTGGTTCACTATGTCAAATCAATACTAGAAATTTAGGCTGAATGATTTTATTCATAGACAATTAACTGTATTTATAACAGTAAAATCCAACCTATGAAAGGAAATAAAAGACTATTCCTAACTATAGAAGGAAAAGGATAATGGAAAGAATAAAGAATCATATTATTGAAAGGAAAATTATTAATTCCTAACTAGACTAGGATATAAGGTAGAAGAAGATATTTCTATAATTTCATATTTTAACTCTCCCCCTCAAGTTGGTTCATACCCAACTTGGATGGTTATGTGCAGAATAGCTCACTACATGATAACCGTTGCTCAACTGCATTGCAACTCCAAGTAGTAAAAATCTTTCCCTCCCGGTTCGAGTCATCATCTTGGTTAGATTGTTCCACGTGAGGAGATACTTGAGAAATATGAAAAGCAAAAGATGGAGAGGCAACAATGCTAGCAACACGAGAAAATTTCTTCTTCTTTTCAGCTTGTTTATTTTTGAACCACTCCGGATAACCACGTAATTTCCAGCAAACATCAACTGTGTGAAACACTATGATAGTGGGTGCAGGGCCGTAGAAGGGCTGAAGTAGATGGCCATGAGTTATTCTTCTGGACAGCCAAAGCTTTGATACCAAATTGATATTTAGACTAAATGATTTTATCGATAGACAATTAATTCTATTTATAATAGTACAATCCAACCCATGAAAAGAAAGAAAAGACTATTCCTAATTTAGAAGGAAAAGAATATAAATCATACTATAAAAGGAATTATATTAATTTTTAACTAGACTAAGATATAAACTAGAAGAAAATATTTTTATAATCTCCTATTCTAACTAATATTATGCAGTACAATGATTAGTTTGATCATGTAAGGCGACTGCCCGGATGCAGTTTACCTAGAAAAAGATGTGGTAACATGTAGATAGGTTCTCTAAAAGAAACATAATCTTTTTAAGCAAATGAACTGGTGCTGCTGAATTTGACTAAACAATGAAAAATATTTGTTTTTTAAGTTCTTGACAAAGTAAAGAAATAGCATGAACGTGCGTCTATATTTCACGTTTTCATGCAATTTCATAATGGACAAAAGTAGGCAATTAATCATTTTATACTCCACTAAACAGTGAGTGCACCGATTCTGCTGAAAATAACTTTTACATGCACCATTGATAAATCATAGCTTGTTGGAAAGATGAAGTAAAAGATATCTGGAAAATTTGAAAACAAAGGGTAAGCCGTGTTATAGTTTATTGTATAATTTGATTTAAAAACTTAAACTGTTAGAGAATGCCACATGCAAGACCTCTCCTCTCTTTTCCTTCCCCTTCTACTCTCTTTGAAATGTTGAACGAAAATATTCAGCATAGTTGATAAAAACAGAAGAAACTATAGCAACAGATTGAGGTATGAATGACCAAAACCAAAAATAATGCAAATAAATTTTAAATGGAATAATGTAGATTTGGTCACAACTTTGGCCTTTACAATTTACCATGTTCAAACAGCAGTCAGGAATTCAGGACGGTGAACCGCATGAAAAAAAAATTTGCAAATTTACAAAGTTCATCCCCCATTTTTAGTGCGCATTCATAATGCACTTGCAGATTTCTATTTCATGATGAAATAGGAACATGGTAAATGAGCCGACCACTTCCGAGTTTGCCAAAGAAGTTTGTACAAATCATAGCTTGAATGGAAAGTGACATTTTTTTATAAAGAAAGAAATATGCTTACCAGCTTATGAAGCAAATCCGGCTGCTCTTCAAAAAGGTCGGGCAAATGTTTCCTCATGGCTGCTTCCAGTTTAAGGGCATCAGATCCTGGAACGCCATACCAAATCTTCGGAGCTCCCCAATGCATGTAGTTTAATGAGTACAAGTGGTGGTCCTCAATATGCTGCTGACAAATAGAAGAACGTAAGAAATGTCGTGGATGAAATTACAAGCACCGAATAATTAAAGTCTATCAATCTATCACAGTGATGTTTCTTCCACAAGAGGAAAGAGATATAATTATTATTTCAAACATTTTCTTTTCGTGTCAATAGAAGAGGCTACGTTGATGATGGTTACAAAATCGATACTAAGACAGAGTACTAAGGAATCTAAAGGTTTTTGGTTGAATAGAACAAAAGGAGAATAAATGAAATGACGCTTCAGAAATAGTAGAAATAATGATAATAGTGGAGTACCATAGGGCATAGACGATGGTATTGTTCCCAAAAACGATTATTTTAAGTATTTAGGTTCCATTCTGACCAATGGAGGAGGAATAGAAGAAATGTAATGCATAAAATTAGAGTAGGTTGGATAAAATGGAAAAGTGCTACAGCCTACAGGAATTTGATATGAAAAGAAGACAATAAGGTTGAGATGTCATTCTATAGCAATCAATGTTCGGTGGATAAAAGGACACGATAAATTTGTTCTTTTTTGCAAAATGCCTAGAATATTGGCGGGCAACTAGAAGAGTGCAAAACTGAATTAGAACACTGTCACCTTGTCAGCTTCAGACCTTGAAGGCAACTTTTGAAGACGTTTCGGAATTATTGGTAAATATATTACAGTCATAAGTTCTTTAAACTCGCATTGCAAAATTTTTTACCACCAGAATTCAGAGCCCAGGATTTGGAAGGATAATCTTGAACTAATATCTTCAAGGCAGTTATATTAAAATTTGCACCAAAAATAGAACTGTTTTCGATGGTCAAGAATATTTTCCAACTTTAAATAACCACAAGTAACTTCTACAGATAAGTATGTTATTCAGGTTCAAAATAGTGCACTATGTTATACACTCTACTAACACCATATTTTATGCAAATGAAGGGAAATTCCATTTTACTTACCCAACAGAATGAAGAAAAGCACATTCCTAAATACAACCAAGGGACTAGAACACCAGATATATCACTGCTTTCAAATGAAAGTACAGAACCAGGAAGCCTAGGTAAGTTATTCAAGTTCCATCCAGAATTGATGTATTTGATGTCAGAACAGCTAGGTGAGTGTGCTTAGGAAACCCACTGCCAAATTCTCCTGTTTCTAAGTCAGCGCCGTAAAGCACCTAGAAAGGAAGACGGAAAAAGATGAAAAAAATTACTAGAAAGAGAAAAAAAGCCAAATGATATAGACATTCTAACTTATAAAGATATCGGTAATATCAATATTACCTCTATTCCTTCTGTTGGTTTTTCCACCAACCGCCAATACTCACCCTCAATATTCTCCACTGAAGGCTGCCACTGCTCCTTAAGCAAGGTAGTGTTACCTCCCATATCTGAACTACTATTGTTTTTCCTGAAATATTGGGCCTTGAAATCATCAGCATACTTCTGAAATGCATTCAGAGTAAATTCAGGACCAGGTTCAAACCCAAATCTCTCAGCCTCGTACAGTTCAACTTCACCAGGAACCTTGATTTCCTCATTACCAATCCCATGATCAACTCCAGTTTTCATGCATCTTCTTCTTTTCCTCCTTTTCTGGTAATTCGTTTGCAATATCTTTCTCACTGAATCACGATTTTGAAGTTTGTCAATACGCTGGATACGAGTGCTAAACTTGGATCTCTCCCATATATTCTTTTCCTTCAGAGGACAAGGAGGTTTCCATGAAGGGGGAGGTACTATGCGACAAATTCCGTATGTTTCTGCTTTAGAACGTATACTTGCAATATATTTTAAAGTATCTTCAAACTCCTGATAATAAATTATTCACCAAAACAGTGTCATTATCATAGGTATTTGAGCCCTCGTTTGGTTTGGATTAAAATCTAAGTCAAAGTGAACAATTAATTTTCACAACAAATTTCATCAACTTTTGTCAAAATCTACTAAAAATCTAATTTTGAGTTACACCAAACAGGGGCTGAAGTCCAAAGATGAAGTTCCAAAAAAAATACTAAGTGATAAAATATCCCAAGTACAGCCATAGTGGGGTATTGGAGAAGTGGGTAAATATGCAGTAAAAGACACAGAAAGGACCTCTTCAGTCGGATAAAACACAGGAGCCTCCTGAACATCAGGCCTGCGAGCTTCTTCCGGATTCCAATTTGCAGTTACCTGTTCCAAATTAATAACTTAAACATATCAAAAGGTGATAAAAGAACAATCTATCAGTTTCTATTCATTTCAGCTGCTTTACAGTTATAACAATAACCGGATGTCTATTAATAAACACAAAAAATGATATTAAGCATTCAAAGTCTTAAGCTATGAAATGAAATTGACTAGCCACTGGTTTGGTGAATATACTGCCAGAGACATCCCACAATATATGTTTACCTAAGTTGCATATAAAAGCACCAATGCAAGTACTTAAATATTTTTTAGCGTGATTACAATTTTACCAAAAGTAAGAAACCATTTTCAGTTAAATGACTACTAGTTTTTAAGTGTTAACCTTTTGGCAGTTGCTACACTCTTCATCCACAAATAACCCCTTTTAGGAGTCGGGTCCTCAAAAGAATGTTTTGCAAATGTAAATAGATATAAGAATCAGAAATCAACAATATACGTGCAGAAAAAGAAAAAAGTTAAACAAAACTTGATCAACCTGCTCAGAATCAGACTCATCACCATTGTTATCAAACTGGCTGTAGTTAATCCAAGGTCTATGTCTAAGGGACTTCATGAATTTCAAATCATCACCACTCTCAAAATCTGTTTCTATCTGAACTGCCTGTGTTCCAGAAGTGCCAGCAGAAGCACAGTAACTACTTAAGTTATTATCTTTCACCCTCTTTAGGGTGAAAGGAACAAGTGACTCAAAACCAGGTGGAATTGAGGAAATTTCCATGTTCTCCTCTTTGACACAAGGTCCAAAAAGTTCTGTCCCCATCACCACTGGAAAATTAAAGAAAACCACGTCTCAAAATAGATGGAATATTTTTTCTCAAAATAGGCCAGGTGGTGCTCTTTGTTTCTATACTAGCCAAAAACAAGGAGAGGGAAGGTAACCTAGAAATCCTCAATCAAAGACAATATAGAATTATAGAAACCTCGGTATGAACCTTCAGTGTGTAATATCAAGCGTCAACAACAAGATCAGCATCTTAAATCCACGTGAATTGTGACAGTCTACAAAAAACTTAATAAATACCAGGTAATTCTTCAGTGGTTGCATGAAAGTTTATCTGCATATCAAGCAAAAACAAACAATAGTAAGCAAAACAGACCAAATATACAATCTCATTCAACTAATGCTGTATATTATTTTCTCATTTATTCATAAACCCAAGTATCAGCAGAAGTCTTAAAAGGATGTGTAACTCTTGAAAAAAAGAAAGAAGTGATCTCTGGGATGAACTACCACAAACAAGATACTAAATTTAGAAGGTTGCATGTGGTTTTGTACTTTGAAACCCAAATATCCATAAGTAAATAAATTGCAAAACCAAAAGTTGAAATTCAACATGATCTCCTATAATAACCAACACTAGGTCCATAACAAGCCCCCAGCCCCTCCAAAAAAATATCTAATTACCAATAAACCTGCTGCAACTCAAAATGTCAAGCTTATCTATCC
This sequence comes from Fraxinus anomala, assembly GCA_903798345.1. Taxonomy (NCBI): domain Eukaryota; kingdom Viridiplantae; phylum Streptophyta; class Magnoliopsida; order Lamiales; family Oleaceae; genus Fraxinus; species Fraxinus anomala. The sequence continues at coordinate 6,664 of CAIGRN010201503.1, read as the reverse complement.
TCCTCCTCTTATCTCTTCTATTGAAATAAATGAAGAATAAAGGACGCACAAAAAGTGGGAAGAAAGATCAAAGAAAAAATCCCATTCCTTAGGCTTAAAGACGAAGTAATAGAATAATTATTCTTGTTCAGAAGCCATACCTCTAAAACCTGTATATGCCAGTCGCTTTCCCATTCGTACATTTTAAGTAAAACAATGACAGAGCAAATCCTTCCTTTGTATTATGTTATTTACAAAATGAACTGATGAAGTAATACGTATTGCGGAACTCAGAAGAGCAAAAAAATAAAATAGCACAAAGGTTTTCTAAATAATGACAAAAATGTCACCCAGATCACAAGCACCCACCGACACGAATGCATTGGTGTGCGCTTCATATTTAAATTTCTTTCCAAAATTTACCAATTTATGAACATATGACACAAACATCAAATGCACCATAATTCATATGTAGATTTTTAGCCATATTAAAATTTGTAACCTAGTTGTCACGCTAACAAATTTCACAAATTATACAAGGTTTTGATTGCGTTAGACCGACTTCAATTCCATAAGTAACATATATTTTAGCACTACTCTCTTATTGAATGGATAATGAATGTTAATTGCTGTTTGGAAAGTCACTTCAATCAATTTTAACTAAGAGGCTTCTGTTTCCGATGCTATAGACAAGGACCATACCACTTCCCTTGTATTGAGACATCAAGCATAGTCATCTAAATGCTATTACTAACATCAGGGCAGTCATTTTGACAAATCTCATATTTTTTCTCATTGTCAATCCTTCAATACAGTTGTTGGTGCAATCCAAATCGTCACCTTACAATCCATGCAATATATTTGACCAGTGCAACTATATTTTCTAATTGTTCTCTCGTTCCAACTGGCCACATCCCAGTCATTTTTTATATAATTGATGTTGAGCTATAATGTGAAAAAGCTTTTCGACAATGTTTGACAATTCTTGAGATCGATTAGCAATTCTCTAAGGTCTCAATCTGAAACTCAAGCTCTATAAATACAATTATCCATGATAAGTATCAACAATAAAATATGCATTCCATCACACTAATGATTCATGAAAGAAAAAGAGCCTTAAGTTTGTCAGCATCAAAACATTTACTGATGCGAGCAAGGAAAAACTACACAGAATGATAATTAACAGTTTCGAATTTTAAAATAATTACATATTCTGATCCAAGGATCTAAATCTCCTTTGGCCTAAAACTGCATAGAAACTCCATTCACTACAACAAGATGTTCCAGGAAAATTTAACAATTCTGAAATAATAACTTTAAAACAAAATAGCTGATAGCATAAATACGTAAATCCTTAAAGCTAAGAGTCCAAACTCAGCAGATCGAAACCCTAACACTAACCTTGGTGGATGTGAAAGAAATGGAGATGGTACCCGCAAATTCACTTTTAGGTCAGAGCAAAACTGAAAATAATTGCTTAGAACAAAGCACCATTAATACACTTGAAATTATGAATTATCACTCAAAAAAAACCCCCACAAAATAAAAATAAAAATCAACTCCACAGCTGGAAACCAAAATTCAGTCCTAGATGAAAATTCACAATTCCCATAAATTCCAGTTTCATATAATAAGGTAATGCAACGTACTAATAGAAATCGATTGAAGTACTAATATACCTAGTTAAAAAAAATATATATATATCATAGACGTAGAAATTAATGCAACGCACCCTAACTTTTTACTACAGGAGCATGTGCCCGGTGCCCATTTGTTACCGAAATCTCTTGGGTCAAAAAGCTATTGAATTTTGGTATGGACTGTGGTCAATATAAAATATAATTTTAGGGTTCTTTTATATTTGGGAAATGCTATTTGTACATAATCATGTACATAGCCCCACCCGACACCCCTTCAATAGAAGCCGTCACTTAACCATTATGTACCCCTACACGGTTATGTTTATGTAGCATTTTCCTTTATATTTTTTAGGACCAGTGTGGTATGGGTAGAAATTTAAAGTGGCCTAATCTTGTGATTAGAGTATGATTAGGCAATCGTTAGTTATTACTACTATTAGAGAAATGGATTATTCTTTGTGTACATAGGGGACATCATAATGGTGTCCCCCTATTTGAGGGGGTGCCAATTGAGGGGCACCATGTGTCTATTATGGATACCATTATGGTGCCTTTTATGTACACTAAACACAACCCTAGAGAAAATTGTACTACTAGGTCTCAATCTATTATAATGTTAATCCCTGACATTTAAAATGAAGCAGAGTAGTTCTTGATTTTTCTTTATAGTTATACGATTAGTTTTCAGTGACAAAACATGTCTTCTATTGTGTGTGGACTTTACAAAACGTCTATGTTGGAAAGTAAAAATGTCAAGCTTCACAAAATTAGACAAGCGTTACCCAACAAATTAACACGTGTTTGGAGGACTAGTTGTGCAATTATTATAAAATGTTAAAACAAATTTGCTTCTTTTTACACCGAGTCGTTTTCCTCTACTAAAATTTATCTTAGCTTTTACGTACTTTGCAATGTTTATTTGGTTTATGCTTTTAGCTTTTGAGGTAAGGGATAATTTAGAATCGTTAGACGTAAATCTTGTTATAATTATTGCGTCTTCATTTGTTGTGGTGATGCAAAGTATGACAACAAGAGCTAACTTCAACAACTAAAATATTGGCAAGTACTCAAAAATTATAGATTTTTTAAATAATTTTTTAAGGACTAGAAGTCGAATTTTAGATAAACAAAATTAGTTAGTATTAAGAAGTTAGTGTCGAAGTGTTGTATTTTGTTAACTATAGCAATGAGAATTTGGATGTTTTGGATTCTTTCTAAAGTAGAAAAGTCGTCAAATAATGTATGGAAGATTGCAAAACAAGGACCAAGGTGAACTTGCCTTCTAGAAGGCAATAACTAGAGCTCGCGGGCTAGGTGAGCATAGCAGTCGCAAGTTCCAAAATTGGCAACCGACCACGACATGCAGTTTCAAGCCCATGCCTTGCAATTGCGAGTAGGGGACTAGAGATCTCGACCAACTAGATGTTAGACTGGTTAGTAGTTCAAATTTTGGCGATTTTTGTAGCTTTTCATCAAACTGTTGTATTTATTCATTCAAAAGGTATTTCACTAGTATAGATTCATGTTGTTAGATGGAAAATGTACATTAGTTAACATCTACAGACAATTTTAAACTTCTAAACATCAAAACATTCAATATTCATTACGTTACTTGAGTTCTTTTCGAAATTTTCACGGTATGCTTGGTGATTAACCTTTAAATGCTAGTTTAAACATCGAAGCTATTTGTTGATGCATCCTGTGTGTAATATCAAGACTGAAAGGAGACTATCATCACTTGAGAAACACGTTCTCGTGTGTTAAAGTCTTAATTCATTTTTAATGTTTTGTTCATATGATTTTCTAGTTTTTTATTCATAGGGTTAAATCCATCAATGGTCACCTAACTTTATACTTAATATACTGAGTGTCACTATGTCTATCCAACTTTTTATTTCGTGTCACTATAGTCATTCAATTTGATTTTATTGCACCATGGCCACCCAATTTCATATAATGTTTCACCGTGGTCACCTAATTTCATATAACATTTTATCGTGACCATTCAATTTCTTCTCAACATTTTCACTAATTTTAAAAGGGGTAAAATGGTAATTTTGTGTTATATTTATAAAATAAATATTAAAAAAAATCAATTTTTTATTTTAAAGACGTTTTTACATAAATTTTTATTTTATTTTATTTTTTCAAGGAACATTTTGTTAAATAACTTTTTATTTTATTTTTCAAGTAACTTTTTTTGTTAAATAGGTTTTATTTTATCTTAAAAACGTTTTTTTTAAAATTTATCTTTTATATATAATACAAAGTTACAATTTTACTCATTTTAAAATTAATGAAAATTGTGAAAAGAAGTTGGATGGTCATAATAAAATAAAATCAAATTGGGTGATCATGATGCCAGTGAATATAAAGTTGAACGTTCATGATGAAACAAAATCAAATTGAGCGATCATGATAACAACAAATATAAAGTTGAATGACCATTAGTGGATTTAACGCTTCTTCATCTCCTTTTTTTGCAAAACAAAGGGGGTAGAGTAGTTCGAACTGACCCACATGCATGTAGGTCCAAACTACTAGCCAACTTCCTATGCTGTGAGTTGCTCTGGCTCCACTGGTTAACACATCATTTTCATCCTTTTATTTAAAAATAATAAATCAATTTATAATTAACCTATAATTGAAAAATATATAAAAATATCGTTGATGGCTTTACAATTTACACCGTTAAATTATTTGAAAAATATAAAAATAATAATTCACAAGTATTGATTGTTTTTAATAAACTAAACTGAATGGCTAGTCCTCATGAGTCATTGAGCTAAAAAATAAAATTAGTACGTGTCAACATAATTGGCGGACCACGCCACGAATTGATACGGAGTGGACTAATATAGTTGTTTTCCAATTTGTTAGTAGTCGGATCACCTTATTTGGACTGCTCCTCATTCTCGACGATGCTAAGTGAACCTAGCTCTTTTCCTCTATCGTCTTAGATTGTTTTACAACGTTTGACATGTTTAGATGTGTTTACTCATACGTGCTTTTCACAAGTTTATAGTAGTTTCTCATGACGTATTTCTACTTTTTTTTATACAAAAAACGCTGCTATTTTGTTATTAGTTAAGGAACGAATTACACAATCTGAGAATCTCATCTTATAGTAGTACATAATACTCAAAAACTTTTTATATGCATTACATAGTTATTAAAATTGGATTTGGTCAAATAGACCCTACACAAATTAGTCGACATGTTTTGAACCGACTTCATACCATAATCTCGAAACTTTATTTTCTTCCCACAAAATCATATTAGTTATTTTATGAGTATTCTTTCAAATACATGTATGAAGGTGTTACATTTTTACTATTAAATGAAAATACTTTCTAATCAACTAATATATATATATATAAGTTATATCACGTTGAGTTAATATCCTCGCGCATTCTTTTACTTTCAGAGCCTTGGTCAGATCTACACAACCTAGTATTGTAATTATATTTATTTTATTTTCTCATTCAGATAGCTATGATAAATTCAACTAAACAATTAACATACTACAAATACCAATTGTAGGAAAAAGAACAAATATTTTCTATTGTTACTTCCTCACATTTATATAATTCCAAACAATTTTGGATCGATATAATGCAAATGAACAATAATATAGATAACGAGCAATATAACATCCACAAGTGTGTCTAAAATGTCCATTAGATTTCATCTCTAATCAACACAGGATTTTTAGTGGTTATTATTTGGGAAAAATAATGTTTTAAATAGTGATTTTTAGGAAAATACGTAGTTAAAAAGTAAAGTAAATTTTTGAGTTAGCGTATAGAAAATTTTATTGTATTAATATGTGGTTAAAAATTAGTACGTAGAAAAAAGAGTTCAATTATCAAAAAAGGCTACATACTCGAAAAAATCATCAATATCTAGATAGTACCTATTATATTTATTTTTACATTTATAATCATTGGTTAAAGGTCAATTTTTTGAGCTTGGTCAAACGTGGACTAAATTTTCTGAGTTTCAAATATCACTTCAGCCAGCAGCTTAACCTCGTAATGATGATGAAGTACATAAGCTAAAGACAACATAAAACTCTCAAAGATCACAAGTTAGGTACAAAATCCACTGCACAATAGATACACACACAAAATCAGTTGCATTGCACCAAAATCGCACATGATGTATTTGTAATGGTGTATTTAATAGCACCAAAATTGCTCGTGGTGTATTTGTAGCGTGTTTAATAACACCAATTTTGCACATGTATCTCAAGAGATATATTTGTAATTGTGTATTTAATATAGCGAATGTAATTTATAGATAAATAATTTTAATAAAATTGATCTACTTCCTACTATTGCACCATAATTAAGGTTTTTTTACTACATCGATAATGAGAAGTTTTTATTTTGTTTGTCGGGGTCTAGAGATCGAGTCCGAAGATCAAGGCCGACAATCTTAAACGCTCGTCAAGAAGCTCTTTTGTTAAGATTTCAAATCAAATTTTGACCATTGAAAAGGTCAATAGGTCCCTTTTGTGCATTTACTATTGACTGAACATGAATCAAGTTACTAGAAATGTTTTTTTAAAAGAAGAATAAATTTTATGTTAAAAAGGCAAATTGGTAAGTTTATGCCATTCGGTCACCAATTGTGGCTCCATACACTGTCCAACAATGTATAATGGCATGAATTTGGCTAAAATTTGATACAAGACATTTGACAAAAAATGAAATTCGTTGTCCAAATAGGCAGATAATTAGAAACGTGTAACGTTCCTCTCATGTACCATTCGAATTAGTTTTTATATAAGAATAATGCTATTATTTCCATTGAATTTATAATTTTAATATACGTTACGTTAATATAATATTAAATCGTTACGTTAATATGATATTAAGCCCCTGTTTGACACCTATTTTGGGTTTAAAAAATTTTTTGGAATAGTGATTGATGGAAGATTGTGTGGTTAAAAAGTAAGGAGAATTTTTGGGTTTATGTGTAATATTATTTTATTGATAAAATATGTGGTTGAAATGAAGAATGAGAAATAGAATGAGAAA